>VMDO01000809.1:0-254126 GCA_007922755.1 Pedetes capensis
TGTTGAGATCTTTTATCCATTTTGAGTTAACTCTCATGTATATTGAGAGATGCGGATCCACTTTCATTTTTCTGCATGTGGATGACCATGTTTCCCAGCACCATTTGTTGAAGAGGCTGTCCTTTTTCCAGTTTACTTGCTTTGCTCCTTTGTCAAAAATAAGGTGGCTATAGGTGTGTTGAGGTATATCTGGGTCTTCAATTCTGTTCCAGATGTCTTTGGGCCTATTTTTGTGCCAGTACCAAGGTGTTTTTGCAACCACTGCCCTGTAGTAAAGTTTGAAGTCAGGGATTGTGATTCCCCCTGCATTAGATTTGCAGCTTAAAAGTGTTTTGGCTATACGTGGTCTTTTGTGGTTCCATATGAATTTTTGGATCATTTATTCTATTTCCATGAGGTCAGTCAGTGGAATTTTAATGGGTATTGCATTAAATCTATAGATTGCTTTTGGTAGGATAGCCATTTTTACAATATTAATTCTCCCTATCCAGGAGCAGGGGAGGTCTTTCCATATGGTGGAACTTCTCCAAATTATAACTGAGTCTGAGCAAGCATAAAACTATACACTGCCCAAAATGTATCTTGAGAGAGGGGAAGCCAGAAGACTAGAGACACCCAACAGGGCCCTTGTCCATGATCTCTGACTCCCTGCCTAGCAACCTTTTCTCAAAACCAAGACAGTCTGCACTGGGGTGAGGGGGATAAGCCATGGCCACTGAGCCAACTGCCAGCTTCCACCTCCCAGGTCTCTGTCCTAGTTCCCCTGCAGGGATCCGCATACAACTCGTCCCATTCTTCAGAGGTCAGACCTCTGATCTTAAATGGAAGCACTTTCTGCTTCCCTCTGCAACTCACACCATACTTCCCACCATGTAGATTATTCTGTGAGCTTGTGTCCAAGTCACAGTTTTCTGAGCACACACTGTCTCCTGAGTGGACACTCACTGAGCCTGTGGAACTTGGAGATATAAAATTCAGGGGTGTTTCATACCCTAGAAAGAAAGGCCAGACAGAAGGATCCCTCTTAAAATGGCTCCCTATTATGGCACCAGCACAGTATGCCTAAGCTGAGAAGTTCTGGAAACCTCTTCTCAAACACAAGTCTGCTTGGACAGTGTGTTTGCAAGGTGCTGGATTCTGTGCTTGTGGATTCCCCCCCGCCCAAGACTTTCTCTCCATCTCTCTTTCACTTATAGCCCCACTGAGAGGGAAATTCCCCTTTCCCTACCCTGGTGCTAAGTGCTCCATGTTAGAATTCTTTGATTCTCTTATAATTCTACAATCCAATATTACTGGGTTTTACATGGTCAGTGACTCTTTGCTGCTGCACTCCAGTGCTTCCAATGATACCTCACCTCACCATGAAGCCACATACCTGTTGTTTCCATTCAGTCTGGTGGAGATGCAGGAAAGTACTTGGTGTCTCTAATCTTCCAGCTTCCCCTCTCTCAAGACACATTTTGAGCTTTGTGCTTGAGTTTTATACTTGAGTTTTATGCTTTGAGTTTTATGCTTGCTCAGGCTCAGTCAGAATTTGGAGAAGTTCCACCATCAAGAAGTTCTTGCAGTCATCTAGCTCTTGGTTCTTGCTGGATATCTGGTCCCTTATTTACAAAAAGCTTTCATAACAGTAAACTCCTTCTTGGTTTGCTTATTCTTGGCCGTTGCAAGTGGCTGAAAAGATCAATTAGAATTTTCCTTGGATTTGTTTAGGGTGCTGGGGAAGCTTCTGTTCCTGCTGTTTTCTATATGGATTTATGCATCTCTTTTTTATTATAATTCTTAACATATATTAATTGTACAAATTAATGAGATTCTTTTTTTTTTTTTTTTTTTTTTGGTACTGGGGGTTGAACCCAAGGCCTTGGGCTTGCAAGTGCTAGACCACTGAGCTGTACCTTCAGCCCACTTTTTTTTTTTAAACTTTTTTGAGACAGGGTCTCGTTAAATTACGCAAATTGCCTCTGGTCTCCAACTTGCGATCCTCCTGCCTCCACCTCCCCAGCCGCTGGGATTACAGGTGTGTGCCACTGTTCCCGGCTTACTGTGATACTTTTGTACGTGCATATATCACGTGCTGATTGGCCCCTTTTCTACTTTCGGGTTTTTTTTTTTTTTTTTTTTCTGTGTCTGGCTTATTTTGCTTAACATGATGTCTTCTGGTTCTATCTGTTTTCCTGTAAATGATAGGATTTTGTTCTTCTTTGTGGCCAAATAATATTCCATTGTATATACTTATCACATTTTCTTTACTCATTCATTCATTGATGGGCATCAGGGCTGATTCCCTGACCTGGCTATTGTGAAAAGTGCCACAATAACCATGGGTATACAGGTGTCTCTTGTATAGTAGCTTTGATTCCTTTGGGTAAATACCTAGGAATAGGATAGCTGGATCATGTGCTAGTTCTATTTTTAGCTTTTTTGAAGAACTTCCATCCTGTTTTCTATAATGGCTCTAATAGTTTACCTTCCTATCAACAGTGTATAAGGGTTCCTTTTTCTCTACATTCTCATAGGCATTTGTTGAGTTTATTTATTTAATTTATTACTATTATTATTTTGATAATAGCTGGTCTGACTGGAGTGAGATGGACTCTCAGTATGGTTTTGATTTGGATTTAGTAGCTCTCTTTAATGTGGCCTGGGAGTGTGTCCCCTTCCCACCCACCAACAAGATACTCTTTTTCAACGAATAATAAAATCTTGGCCATCATGTGTTGTATGTATAAACTAGATTTCCCATGAAAAGTCAAATCCTTCAATCCACAATGTTCAGTTAAATAGATCAAAAACCAACAAAGAGCCACCTGGCTAAAGTCAAGACATTTTCTAAAAATCCAGTTTGACATTATTGCCTGGGCTTATAGCACTGTTGTGGTTTGAACATGAAATGTCTCACCAAGGGCTCTTGTATCAAATACTTGGGCCCCAGCTGGTGACACTATTTTGGGAGGTTCTCAAAACTTTAGGAGGTGGGACTTACTTGAGGAAGTAGGTCACTGGCATATGTGTTTGTAGGTTTTACATGATCCCTGGTCCTTTCCTCACTGTCTGCTTCCTGTCCACTACCCCATGCTCCCGCTGCAGTGATGTTCTGTACCTGCTCAGGGGACTAAACAACTATGGACTGAACCCTTTGAAACAATGAGTCAAAATAAATCTTTCTCCTTTAGGTTGTTCTCTTCGGTATTGTGGTCACAGCTATGCAAATGTACTCTGCAGCAGCCATACCACTGTGGCATCCAATCCCATCAGATCTCAGAAGCTAAGCAGGGTCAGGCCTGGTTAGTACTTGGATGGGAGACCGTGTGGGAATACCAGGTGCTGTAGGCTTAGGAAAAGGACCCGGCAACCCACTCCCAAAAAATAATCAGCCATTGAAAACTATATGAATAGCAGAGAAGCACTGACAATACTGTTCTGCCTGTTGTACATAGGGTTGCTGTGAGTCAAAACCAACTCAACGGCACCTAACAACAAAAAACATGCAAAAGTAACTAATACAAGCACTTTGTGCAGTTTTGGATTAGGAGTCCAGAAGACCTAGTTCTTTTTTGGCTTTGCCACTCTTAGCTATATGATTTTGGGTAAGACCTTTCATCTCTCTAAGCTTTCAATTCCTCAAGTATTAGAAGATATGGACTCTGTTTCTATGGCCTCTTATAGCTTCATTGTTATAATTCTCCTATAAAGCCAAGATGTTCAGAAGTTATAACCTGAACACCAGTAGAAGGTATCTGTATTTCCTGAACACCTGGCCTTCTGGGCTATCAGTAGCAGGAGCTCTCCATGCTCAACTGCCAGCGTCAGCCTGAGGCCTAATTGGAAGGCAAAGTTTAACTACATCTTTGATCCCTTCATTCCATCTTTTCTCTCTTTCTCTTGTTCATGGTCATGAGTTATCTTGGCCTTTTCAGGGTGCCATACCAAACTACCATACACTGTGTGGGATATAAACAACAGACATTTATTTCTCATAGTTATGGAGGAGCCCACTTCCTGATTCATAACGGCCATCTTCTCCCTGAGTCTTCACATGGCAGAAGGGGAAAGGAAGCTCTCTTGGTATCTCTTTTAAGGACCATAATTGCATTCATGAGGGCACCATCCTTATGACTTAACTGCCTCCTAAAGGCCCTTCCTCCAAATACCATCACATTGGGAATTAGGTGTCCACATATGAATTGGGAGGTGGCACAAATATCCAGTTTATAGCAGAAGAATCATTCAATAGTCACAAAGTAGGTCAGAACTAGGGTCCTTGTGCAGCCCCAAACCTCAAGTGTTTCTTTTATGATCACTTCTCTTTCCCCAACTACTAGTAAGAATGGATATAATATATTCATTTCATAAGTAGATTACCTTTTTGGAACATTGGCCATGTGCAATGCATGATGCTATGTATTTGGCCATGTTAAATTGTACAACAATCCCCTGAGGTAAACGTATATAGCCATTCCTATTTTGTGATGAGGCCTGAGTCTCAGGAAGTTGAAAAGACTTACTAGAGGTCACATAGTTATCTGTATGGCTCTGAAACACACAGGTATAAGCAATATAACCTGATCCATTAGATCCTCTGTCTGTCTTCAGGATGGCGGCCATTAATGTTATCCATTCAGAGTGGACTGAGAAAGGTGACTATGAATCTGCCATTGTCTGTAACCTAACATGATCAATGAGATGATTTTAGGTTAAGTAGAAGGGGAGAGAAGAACTACCCTTCAGGGCTGTCGGGTCATACCAACTCAGGTCTGGGGCACTGGAGCTGAGAAGGAGGAGGAATTAGCCCCTTTGTTCTTCAGAGTGAACCACAGCCGAGCTGTGAAGGTGAATCCCTCACCTCAGCTCCCAGGTTCCTTCTAGTCTGAAAGCCACTGAAGTAGATGCAAAAGACAAAAAGAGCCTGAGGCCCTGGCACCTCTGCACACCCTGCAAAGGTCAGCACAGTCTTATCTAGAAGGCAGCTGAGGAAGCAATTTCCTGCACCACTCTGGACCAGCAGATGATTTGCTTCTTTTCTCTCTTTTGCTTTTCTCCTGCATTCCCACAGGGCTCAAGGATCCTGTGCTGGTGAAGTCTTTGAAGCAAGAGGGGGATGGGCCTGGTAGGAGGAAGGAGGACTATGTCTGGTCTGGTCCCCCACTCCAGAAATATCCCCCTCCACTTGGAAGTCTCCTAACCTGAAGCGCAAATGAGACCCCCTGGGATCCCAAAATAGCTCCCCTCACAGCTGCACAGCATCCATTTATAGCTCAGCCTGTCTGCAGCATTGGGCTGCCCCTGACAGGCGCTCCTGAGGTCAGCGCTGCTGAACACCACACTCAGTGTTGTTTGAGTACAGAAGCATTCATAAAGGACCTATTATGGTCTTGTCACTGTTTCTAGGACTTGCCCCAATTCTCAGAGATCTTAAAGGGCCAAATTTGTTTTGACTCAGAGCCAGACCACTTTATGTCCAACAATAACCCAGAAGCTGGTCAGGTCCCAGTCCCTGTGCCTGGCACAGGTGAGAACACTATGCTTGGTAGCAGCAGGACAAACTGTACTGAATTCACCTTAGGCTGAGGAACTTGGACTCCCCGGGGGGAAGATTCATCATTAGGCTTTTGTATATAAGGTTCTCTTATTAGTACTGTTCGTGGGTTTTATCCACTCAGGATACTCGTACCAATCCTGAACGCTAAATTACAGAGCAAAGAAACTCCAACCCCAACCATGTTTTCTGTGCTTTCTTCTCATGGTCTATCTAAAACAAATGAACTTTGACCCCCTTTGGCATACACAGCTGATTTGGAGAGGGAATGAAGTAGCCCATTGACCAAGAATAATTTACTCTAACATTTTCAGCCTTGAGTAGAGCCACGAGGGCAGGCGTGACCCAGCTGGCCTCTCCCGTTTTAGTGAGCTTCCTTCTGCTTTCTGCAACAGCCACCAACACTTGTCTTTGTGCTTTTTCCTAAAAGCAAACTCAGGACTCAAGTGGAACTTGTCCAGAGCAGTTTTCTGAAACCAGTGTCTTCCTTTCTAAAGTTGTTGAGTGGGAGCAAGTCTTTGTGAATTTACCCTTGTAGAGTGGAGGCTACAGTGAGCTGGGCACATTTGCCATGCTAAAGTGTCAGAGGTGCTCAGGCAAGGTAGCAGAGACCTAAGTCCTGCGGCCATGCTGAGTTGCCACTCAGTGCTACATTTGTGTCTCTTAACTAAGCCATTTCCATTCCTGAATGCCACTGCTTCCATTTGTGGTTGACATGGTAACAGTTGGCTGACACCAGAAATTCATGTTATACAGAATGGGTGCATATAAATCATTCAGCTTGACCATCATTATTATTTTGACCCAAATCACATCACATATGGTTTTTGTTAACATCTTATTTTATAGTTAATGCTTTAAAGATATTTGCCAGCCCATATAACTTAGTGGCTAAAATGGCCTTCTCTCTTTCTCTCATTATACTGCTCGCTCTCGCTCTCTCTCTCTCTCTCTCCTCCCACCACACTGGAGATTGAACACAGGTCCCTATTCATGCTAAGCAAACATTCTACCACTGAGCTAACATCCCCAGTCCCCTCCTTTTAAAACTTTATTTTGAAATAGGATCTCACTGAGTTGCCCTAGCTGTCCTCAAACTTGCAATCCTCCTGCCTCAGCCTCTGGGGTAGCTGGGATCACAGGGGTAGTCCATGCCTGGTTTAAACTGAGTCTCCCTTCTCCCTTGGAACTCTTTTCATTATAATTGTTGCTAAATGGTTATGGCACTGAATGCTGGGGTGGGTCAGTGCATGTTGTCTTAAAAAAGAAGAAAAAAAGCACAAATTTAGATGCACATGAAACAAAACTTTATTATTTTTTGTAAGATAACTTATTATTTTTGGACTTTGGGCTCTCATTCCACTAAACAGAATCATAATCACAGTCCCTTCAAGGCCAGCATTGGGCTTTTATTCTGGAGGAGCAGGTGAAGGAGGTGAAGTGGGCTTGCGGGGTGGGGCTTCTTGTCCTCAGTCACCATCATGCGTCCCCTCTCTTGTCTGCTGTGACATTTTTGTTTCCTGTGGGGTGGAACAGTCACTTGTGCAAGCTTCTCATTTGACCTCATGGGCTGTCCTGGCTTGGTGCTTTCTTAGTTCCCTTCATGCCACACTGGGGCATGAAATTGGGAAAACTGGGGATCTGTTTGAGGTTCCCTATTGTTTCCATGCCACGTTTGGACTCTCCTTCATCACATGACAGTCTGCAGTGTGTGGAAAGTTTGTGGGAGTGCAGTTTCAGCTCGCTTATCTAGACCCAACCAGTAGCTATTCAGGCCACATCCACACTTGCCCATGGCTTGGTACAAGGACATGGTAAAGCATGGCATTCTCCTGGGCTCTACTCAAGAATGGGCACAGCCCCTCTCTGATCACATGGCTTGGAGTTGGCTCTGGACACAAAGAGCTTTCTTGGGAGCCTGTTGGCATCTACACTGGCTGTTCCCCCTTCTCTCTCTTTGTGTAGTTCATGGCATCATTCCTTTTAGAATGTTAGTTACTTTCTCATCATTGTGACAAAATATCTGACATAAACAACTTAAAGGAGGAAGGATTTATTTTTAGCTCATGGTCTCAAGGGGTTCAGAGCATGGTCATTTGGGCCCAAGCACTTGGGCAGAACATCATGGCAGTGGGAGCATGTGGTAGAGGCAGTTCTTCATTTGTTTGTGGACAGAAAGAAGAAAAAGGGAATGCAGCACTCTACCGGCTTTTCCTTTTCCCCCTTTTAATTAATCTGGGCTCCCTAGCCCATGGGATGGTGCTGTTCATTCAGGGTGGGTCTTTACCCTAAGTCAACCCTCTGAGGAAATCCCCTCACAGACCCACCCAGAGGTGTCCCTCTTCAACCTCCTTGCTATTGTTGTCAGGTGCTGTCCAGTTGGGTCTGACTCACAGCAATCCTATGTACAAGAGAACAAAACACTCACTGACACTGTGCCATGGTCAGTGCTTCTCTGCTATTCATAGGATTTTCAATGGCTGATTGCTTCTTGGGAGTGGGCTACTGGGTCCTTCTCCCAAACTTACAGCACCCTGTATTCCCAGGCAGTCTACCATCCAAGGACTAACCAGGCCTGATCCTGCTTAGCTTCTGTGATCTGGCAGGATCAGATACCAGGGTTGTACAGCTGCAGACTATCAACCTCCTAGGTGATTCTAAGTCTGACCAGGTTGACAAGATTAACTACCATAGGGATAAGAACTATCCATAAGGGATAAGAAAAACTTTTTCTTTATTACTTTTTCTTGTCAATTAAATAGTCTTCATTTTTTAAGAGCAATTTTAGATTTGCAGCAAAATTGAGCAGGAAGAATGGAGAGTTCCCATACACCCTTTCCCTCTTACACCCATCCTTCCCACCATCAGCATCCCCCAACCTCCACAGTGGTATGTTTCTTACAATCAGTGAAACTACACTGATACATCATTATCACCCAAACTCTAAAGTTTCAAGTTCACTCTTAGTATGAGACATTCTATGGGCCTTGACAAATGTATAAGGGCACATTACCACCATTGTAGTGTCATACGGAATAGTTTCACTGCCCTAAAAACTCCCTGGCCTGCAGCCATAGCCCTGTGGCATCTGATCCCATCAGATGAGTTGAATACTGACTCGATGGCACCTAACAACAGCAACAAAAATTCCCTGAGCTTCACTTATTCATCCTTTCTTCTCCCTGAATCCTTGCCATGCACTGATATTTTTACAGTCTCCATAATTTTGCCTTTTCTAGAATGTCATATAGGCTTTTCAGACTGGCTTCTTCATATGCATTAAGGTTTTTTCCATGTCTTTTCATGGCTTAATAGCTCATTTCTAGTTAGCACTCAATAATGTTCTATTGTCTGAAGTTTATCCATTTACCTACTGAGTGGTTGCTTCTAAGTATTGACAATTACGAACAAAGTGACTATAAGCATTCTTGTACAAGTTTTGTGTGGACATAAGGTTTAAGTTTCTTTGGGTAAATAATAGGGAATGTGATTGCTAGATAATCATATGTTTTTCAAAATCTATTCTTGTGCCATAAATTGCATTTGCATAGTCCTTCAGCCTTAGATTCTTCTTCCTTTTTATTATGGGAAAGTTAAGCACACACAAAAGTGGAGAGTGAGTTCCTGTGTACTTGTTACTCAACTTTTACAATGATCAACACATGGCCAATCTTTTATATATGCCTCTACCTACTTCCCTGCTGTACCACGTAATGATTTTGAATCAAATTCTAGACAATGTGCCATATGGCTATCCTAAACTGGGTGGCTTAAACAATAGGAATTTACTTTGTCATAGTTCTGGAGGCCGGGAAGTTCAAGACCAAGGTGCCAGGTGATCTGGTTTCTGGTAAGGGCTCTTTTCCTGTATTACAGATGGTCATCCTCTCTCTGTGTCCTCACCTGACATTTTCCGGGTGAGTGCATATGGACAGATGAATCTTTCTTTATCTTCTTATAAATTTACCAATCTTACTGGATTAGAACCTCACCTTTATGCACTCATTTAACTTTAATTACCCCTTAAAGCCATATTTCTGAGTATAGCCACACTCCCAGTTAGAGTTTCCACATATGAATTTTGAGGGCACACTATTCAGTCCATTAAAAATGTCTGTTTTTCTTTTTTTTTTCTTTTTTTGGGGGGGGAGGGGCTTGGGATCCAATCCAGGACTTGTGCATGCTAAGCACATACTTTACCATAGAGCTATGGCCCTTAGGCCTGGAAAATGTCTTTTAAATATCTTTTGCATCATCCTTAATTAATTTTTTTGAAGAACATTGAAAATTATTTGGAGTTTCCCACAGTCTGGATTTTGCTATTTGCTGCTTTGTGGTGTTCATCTAACATGTCCTTCTGTTCCACTCATAAATGGATGGTTAGACATAGAGGTGAGATTTGATTGGTGGGCTGCTTCATAGGTAATGGACTGGGTTGCTATACAGAGGTACTATTACCAGGATTCCTCATGTCTGTGCAGGCAGCAGCTATTGGTAATTATTGCCTGTATCCATTACTCTGTCTGTTGTTGTTAGGTGCCATGGAGTCCTGTCTGACGCATAGACCCTCATAGGGTTTTAAATGGCTGATTGTTTGGGGATTGTTTCTGGAGTGGGCGAACATGTCCTTCTCCCATTTTGGTGGTGCTGAAGATCGAACCCAGGACCTCAGAAAGCTCAGAGCAGCACTCTACCAAGTGAGCTAAACCTTGGCCCCTATTACCCTTTTAGAACTTAAAATATAGTAATTTTTCTGCAGCCAAATGTTCTATTCTCGAGCTATACCTCCAACAAAATGGCAGTTTTCTAATTCTATGATTCCTTTATTGCTTATTAACAGAAATAATTCAATAAAATAAACTCCCCCATCAATTGTTTGTTTATGCTGAGGGACAGTCTAAATAGAAAAACCAGAATGAATGTTTGGTTTTTACCTTTTTAAAAACTAGCTGCCAAAATAATTATCTAGCATTCACCAAATATAACTTTTCTTTCTTTCTTTCTTTTTTAAAGTGTCATTATAAGCTCATAGATTTAAATGTGTTTGAAATGTTGAAATCCATTGCAGTTTTTTTATGGAATTTTGTATTATTCCATCTTTGGCCCTCGGGATCTTCTTTTAAGGTAGACCCCAAGTCTTTTTCACTCTAATTAAAAAAAATAGATAGCACATAATCTGACTGCTATAGGGGAGGATGAGAACAGAACAAAAAGTACCTGGGGAAAATTAATGAGTTAATTTTGTAAAATATTTTACCCTCCTACTTATTAGTCAGGGCACTTATTGAGCTTTTGGTCTAGATATGAATTAGTCCACTTATTGGCATATGAAAATTATGGTTTCTTTAAAATGTATTAAGATGGCAATATAATTTTATTTTCACATGTATGAGTCAACGTTGCCCTGAAGAAAGATCCTAGTACAATTCATCAGCAAATTCTATTGTTACTATTACCTGAGTCAGTTAACAAGAGAGAAATGGATTTCTTCCCAAGACTTACTTGATTATTGTATTGAATGATGGCACAAATCCAAAGATTTCTGTCTTAGCAGTTTTTAAAATTGCTGTTATTGACTCCACTCTCTTACATTCTCATCCTGTGCCATCTAAACTGAGCTAATTTTGAACCAAATACATAAAATGAAGGACTGGGGTATAGCTTAGTGGAAGAGTGCTTGCCTAACATGTAGGAAGCCCTGGGTTTGATCCCCAGCACTGCAAGCAACAAAAAGCAAAAACATTCAAATGGAGTCCTGACTGCTGAGTTACAGGTGGGGAGGCAAAAGCACAGATGTATGGAGAGCCTGAATTCTAAATGATGGAGCCTCTTATCTCTACTTTTCATATATAGATCTTTGAACATCTAGTTTGCCACTTGGTCTATAATAGCCTTTTGATAAATATGTAGATTAATTAGACTGGCCCAGTAATGGCTGTAGCCTTGACATTTAAACCAACAGTCAGTTGCTACAGAGTAATACAGGAGCACATGTTTCTCTGGATCCAAGCTGCCTTAGGTGGATTCCTTCCTTTTGGGAGGCTCTGAAGTCTGGTACTCAGAACTTCGTAAGCCTAAGCATCTCAAGGTCAAATGCATCCCTGTATTATCTGCTTTTGCTCTTTTTCACAAGTTGATTCATAATTTTTGCCTTTGTCAAGGATGAATTTAACAGTTTATGAATCACTGATTATTTTATCATAATTCTGTTACCATAAACATGGCAGTTCTCTCAACATTAATATATTCCTTATACAAATATGTTACTTGTCATTTTCTTCCTTTACTTCTTCCTTCCTTCCTTCTTTCCTTCCTTCCTTCCTTTCTTTTTTTCTTTTTTCTTTCTTTGGCATTTTGAGACAGGATCTCACTACATAGCCCAGGCTGGCCTCAATTGAAACTTGTGATCCTCCTGCCTCAGCCTCCCCAGTAGTGGGATCACAGGCATGTGCAACCAACCTGGGTAATTTTCTATTTAGTCACTAACCATGGATCATTCATGATTTCAGATGTTGAGTGCATCACCTGAAGAGTCTTCCAGGGTGTAGCTGACCTCTGATTGGTTGCACTAGTTCAAGGGCTGGTTGGTCATAAGTTTGGTCTGAGACATTCCAGCACAAGTGTTGTTTGTAGGTGTCTAGGTACAGAGTACACAAGAGCTGTGTGTTGTAAGGAAATATCTGACAATATACTGATCAGTTGATTTTGTATATGAAATGTTTAAAAATGCCATTGCCTTTCCCTAGAACCCAGATATGCATGCTTATATTGTGTTCAAAGTATACTTGGGTGAATGCAATGATCACCCAACCACCCAATTCCCACCTGATCTTTTGGTCAGGGAGGATGTTTCTTGTGATCTCTCAGGCACTTGAACATGGTAGGCCTTAGGCCGCACCCCATTTTCTCTTCCCATAGTATCAGTGTTGGTCAGCTCAGTGGAACAGAAATGGCTTGGGAGGGACAAGGCCTGAGAACCAGTTTTGGTTGAGAAAGTGCCTTAATCATTTAGTTCTTCCTTCCCTGCTGTATAATAGGAGCAAGATACCTGTTCACTGTATCTTACCAGGTTATGATTAGAGTCAAATGAGACTGCGTGCAAGTATGAAGACCTTGGTAAGCTATATGCTCACTGTTACATACCACAGGTTGATGATCTGAACAATACAGGAAGAGAAGACATTTCTTATGAGGTGAGAGTAAGAAGCCACAGGTCAGTTTTAGAGCCTTCAGAGTAGTATTATTTCCACTCATTAAGAAGGTGCCTTCACTTTTCCTAGGTTGTGCTGCAGTGACCAACAGCCCTGACATCTCTGTGGCTCGTGACAAAAGGCTTTCTTCCTTCACACAGCACATTTCAACCGTGGGTTAGCGGCAGCTCTGCTCCAAGTCTCTTCACTCTGGGATCCAGGCTGAAGTCATGGCTGCTCCCTGGGTCATGCAGCTTTCCTGGCAGAGAAAGGAGCCATGCCAGTGCCACACAGTGGATCCTATAACTTCTTTCTAGATGAGCCATAGGTCACTGCCACTCGTATGACACTGACCATACCAAGTCCCATAGCCATGCCTGATGTCACTTGGGCAGGAATTATAGTCTTCTCATAGAGAGGGGCAGCAAATACTTGAGAACAAAAATATAATCACCCACAGAAAGGAAGTTCACTCACCATGGGGGTCCTCAGCCACCGGAACTGAATGAGACATTTTTAAGCCTTAGCTGGTGGATCTTTCCATGGCTTGCTTTTGCCACAGGTGTACTTGGGGTGGTTAGGGAATAGAAGACTATTTCCCACACTGAGTCCTTGCTCAGTTAGGAGAAGGAAATGAAGAAAAAAAAGACTCAGAGCCTTGAGGTTAGGCTCTAGAGGAAATGGTTAAAAGTCCTTATGAGAAGAAGTGTGCCCTGAACACCCTCAAAATGTTGTTGTTGTTGTTGTTGTTGTTGTTGTTAGGTGCCGTCAAGTTGGTATCTGACTCATAGCGACCCTCATAGGGTTTTCAATGGCTGACTATTTCGAGATTGCCTTGGGAGTGGATTGCCAGGTCCTTCTCCCATTTTTGCGGTGCTGGGTATTGAACTCAGGACATCAGAGACTACAGCACAGCACTCTAACAACTGAGCTAAATCCCAGCCTCACCCTCAAAATACCAAGATGATTTTTAGGGAACTCAAATAGGTAAGCAAACTGACAGAGCAATAAAGGGAAGGAAAACAAATTCTAAAGAGAGCTTTTTGGAAATCAGGCCACTGGTTTTGAGACTCAGTGACTCAAGGATCACCCTAATCTGGGTGAGAACTCATTGTAGAAGAAAAGAAACAGCTTGAGTGCCATGTTTGGGAGTGATGGGTTCTGGCTGGTGTGGAGTCATCAGAATCTTCACTGATATTGTTTTAGGAGCAACACCAAAACAATAGTTTAGGGCAAGGTTTTGATGCAATCAAGTATCACTCGGATTTGAATAGATTTGTTTCATCTGAAGGCAACAACATGTTCCTGTAAAGATATGAATAGAGATAAAGAAAGCACAGAAAGTGACTGGGGTGAGGTGAAGTGGTGTAAGAGAGCCTTTTGCACTTAATCACCCTGTGTGTACCAATATCTGGATCCTCACCAAACCCTCAAAGCCCCACTTCCTCTCTGAGAGACCTCAGTGGTTGACAAGATGAACACAATGATGTCCCAGTTCTCTTTTGGCTATACAACTTTTTGACAGATGAGGGGACTTCGGGTTCTTGACATTTAAGAAATAAGTCCTGACTTCCAAGAGAGCAAACACCTCAGCTGTGTATTCCTTACTGAGTTGTTAGAAAATTCAGGTCAAGGGGGTGGAGCTTTATGGTAAATTCTCTTGTGTTGCAGATTGAACTCTCAACTCAAGTTTGTTATGGAGATATTCAGAATCAAGGGCCATGATGGAACACCTCAGAGCCAGGAGAGACCCCAGAGGCCAGAGAGTGCAGTGGATGAAGCAGCTTGCTCAGGTCTGCATGGGAAATCTGTGTCAGAACTATGATGGGACCAACATCTCCTGGCCTACAGGCCACAGAGGACTATATCATGCCATTCCAGGCCCTGTTCCCTAGCCCTGAAAACTTTTTCTAAACATAACCCAGCCAGGCATGATGGCTCATGCCTGTAATCGCAGCAACTCAGGAGGCAGAGGCAGGAGGATGGTGAGTATGAGGCCAGAGGCAGCCTGTATAACTTAGCCAGACCCTGTGTCAAGATGAAAAAGTGAAACGTGGGCTAGGGGTGCAGCTTAGTGGTAGAGCACTTGCAAAGCATGTGTGAAGCCCTAGGTTCAAACCCCAAGTACCACAAAAGAAAAAACAAAACAAAACAAAAATACCCAAATACTTTTCTTAATGACAGAAGTATCAGTAAGTAGCCTATCCCAAACACAATCTCAAATAATGACTCTTTTGACACAAATTCTTGGGTTTGCCTGATCCTCTTGCTGCCTTGGGAGGAGGCAGGGTAGTTGGCCCTTCCTCTGTGTGAGGGATAGGAGGTAACTAAGGACTTGACTCTGGGGTTGGAAGGGTTCAAAGAGGAAGTCACCTGAGGCCTGGGAGCACAAACAATGAGAGAGGCAGTACTGAATTTCAGGATCCTGGCAACTCCAACCAGAGATAAGGCAAGGGGCAAGGCCTTAGCCTTCATTTCTTCTGACTTTTGTTTTGTTTTGTTTTGTTTTGTTTTTTGCTGTGCTGAGGATTGAACCTAGGACCTTGTGCATGCTAATCAAGCACTGTAAAACTGAGTTACATTCTCAGCCCTAGGTAGCTCAGTCTGGCCTTGAACTCACAATCTTCCTGCCTCTGGCTCCTAGGTGCTGGGATTATAGGTGTGTGCCACCACACCCAGCTTTTCTGCTGTTTTTAGCCACCCTTGTAAACAAAGCAAATACTTGCAGGCTAGGAGAATTCACGGCTCCTTCTCATCCTTCTTTCCACAGAGTTATGGGTTTTTCATTTAGGCTAGCTGGCTTCTGATTCCAGCTCCACTGCCCTCTGTCTCTGTACCTTTGACCCCTTACCTAAACTCTCTAAGCCTCAGTCTTCTTATCTGTGGCATGGGGATAAACACTAATACCTACTTATGAGATTATTGTGAGAATTGACGATACTGCACATACAGCACACAGCACAGTATCTAGAAGGCTGTTCATGATAGCATTCTATTCCTACTGATAAAGTACTATCCTATACTACAGAGGGTAGTGGTTTCTTATACTGTTGATTACTATTGTTATTATTTTTAAAATAATGGTATTTTTCAAGTATCAGGCACATAACTATAAGGGTGAAATGCATTCCCTGTCCTTTTAGAATTGTGGTCTAGCAAATGAGCATGTTTTCTTCCTATAGGTCCTTCAGAGATCAAAGGCCAACCCTGTCATTTTATGGTCAGAGATGCTAAGGCACAGAGAGGAAGAAGGATTCAGCCAAGGTCTTAAACCCAAGTACCTCGATTCTGTGCTTTCCTTTTATTTCTTTATTCTTATTGCTGTTAATGAATTTTAACATTCTTTTAAATAAAATTTCTTCTTAAATTTTAGGGAGTTTAATTCATAAGCTTTCACAAGAAGGGCTTAATTTGGGGGAAGGAGTGAGAGAGAAGAAGGGAAGGAACTGATGGAGGAAGAAAAAAGAAACCCCCCCCCCAGGGGGTTTTGTTATAGAAACAAACTTTTTCTAACTGGAGAACTCTGAGTATAAAGGGAATATGTTCAAACAACTCAGAAAATTGGCTTAAATCAATGATATTCATGAAGAAAAAGACAAAAATAACATGGATTATGACTTCTTTTCCATGTGTCTTATGCTCTGAAGTTATTCTCATCTGACCCCCTTCTGCTTTTATCATGGCCAGGCCTGACTCTTCCGGTTGCCAGCTATTGTATAACAAATGACTCCAACACGTGACAGCTGAAAATAGCAAACATTCTATCACACCTCCCAATGGCGTTTGTCAGCATCCCAGCCAGGCTCGGCTGGGTGATTCATCTGCCCCAAGTGGCATGAACAGTGGTCACTTGGTAGTATTCAACTGGTGGACAGGCTGTTCTCAAGGGTCTAAGTGACATTTAAGGCTTCACCCACATGTCTTAGGAGAGATGGCTGTAAGGCCTGGCTCCACTGGGACTGGGCTCTAGAACCTAAGCATGGCTTTTGAAGTCACATAGCATTGCTTTACCCACACTGTACTGGTCACAGCATTTGCCAAACCTACCTCAATTGAAGAAGCAGGGGAAGACCCTATCCCTGATGGAAGGAATGTCAAAGATGTCAAAGTCTATTTATCTGGCTTAAGCCCTTGTGTGCTACTCAGCTTTCTATCACCAAGATAAAATACCTGAGATAATTAACTTATAAAAAGAAAAGGTTTGTTTTGGCTCACAGTTTTAGAGGTTCCACAGCCTATGATTGGTTGGCTTGTGGCTTTGGGCCTGTGCTTTGGTAGCCCACCATAGTGGAGCAAAACCACTCACCTCATGGCTGGAAAGCAAAAAAGAGAGCAAGGAAAAGACTGGGATCCCATAATCCTCTTTGAGGGCACACTTCCAATGAGGTTCCACCTTCTTCCTAAAGCAACACCACTTACCAATAGTGTCACCCTAGGGACCAAGACTTTAACTCTTGGACCTTCAGGAAACATTCAAAATCCAAACTATGGCACCTTGCTTATGATCCTTTTGCTATGACACAGCTCCACAGCCAGCAGGACGGGTCTTCCTTAACTCCACTGCTCACATTTGAACACACAGGGAATTGTGGGGAAGTCTTATTTACCTGAAATTCCTGGATCAGTCTCTGAAGATTCTGAAGCACCATGCTATCCATTGGGTCTAACTTGCGTTTCTACCAGGCACCCAGAAAATGCTGCTACTGCTGGTCAGTACCACTGTTTAAGAAGTACCGTTAGCTGGGCACGGTGGTGCCCACCTTTAATCCCAGTGACCTGAGAGGTGCAGGTGGGAGAATCATAGGCCCAAGGCCAGAGGCAGCCTGCATAACTTTTTTGATATTGTGTCTCAAAAAAGATAAAAAATAAAAAGTAAAATAAAAAAAGATAAAAAATAAAAGAGGGTGCAGCTCAGTGGTAGAGTGTTTGCAAAAGTATGTGTGAAACCCTGGGTTCAGCTCCCTAATACCACATGAAAAAGAAAAAAGAAAAAAAAAAGTGCTGTTACAGGACGTTACTTAGGAAAATAAGGCACCAAGAGCAGAGAAAATCCTGTGGGCTTCTGGGAATGCTTATACATGCTGCTATTATTAACACTCATTTCCGACATCTGTACCCCCACTTTACCCAACACCCACTAAAAGGAGCAAATGTTTTGTATTCAACTCTATCTCTCCCCACCCTTCTTTCCCTCTCTCTGGGTCAAATCCCCAATGAATATAACCTCAGTTAACCCATCTTCTAATGTTTTTGAGAAGTGAGGACTCTGAGTCATAAAACCTGGTCCAGCTCATTCCAGCGTGAATCTTGAGCAAGTTATTTAGCCTCTCTGGGCCAGTTTCCTCATCTGAAAAATACCTGATGGGACTTGATAATTCCCATGGTCTCCTTGGCCATATGGCTCATGTTCATGCTAAGTCTCCAGCTTTAGAAATAGCGATGGGTAAAATATAAGTTTAATGTGAGGCTACCATGACCCAAAGATCGTTGTTTTAAATTTGAGAAGAAAAATACACATGAGCCTTTTATTACAAAGTTTGGTGGGAGGGAGAGGCATTTGCAATTTGCAGTTATTCAGTGGAAAGGAACAAATTTTCCCCTAGCAAAACGTCAGCACATTCTATGAAGTGGAGAAGAGGCCACAGGGAAGAGAAAGAAGAAAGGGAATTGCAAGAAGCACAAACAGGATGCAAACACTGCATGCCATCCTGTTAGCAATCACATTGCCTGCCAGTTTTTAGCCTCTTGCACAGGGCCGGCAACCCATGATCTGGGGATTGAATAAGATGGTTTTCTCCTTGTCTTCCCTGTTCAGAGTAAAATGGCTTTCCTGATATCACTATAGTGGTTCACTATCTGTGGTCTTCGGCCCAAAATTTTAGTCCAAAAGGAAGATGTGAAGGTCAGGCTTATCTATAAAATGGCAAGTGGTGAGAAAGAAAACCATGTGGTCTAGGAGACAGAACACTGAATCAGACCCATCCCATTCCTGTAGGACATTTGCAGGAGGATTTGTGGCCCTGGGAGAGTTCTCTAGGTGCTTCATCTGTAATGTGGGCAGAATTGCTATGGTTTCTACCTCCTCTTGGATACAGGTACCAGGTACTGACTATGCAGCAAGAAGACCAAACTGCTACTAGTGTTGAGTGTACAAAATATATAAGGATCAGAGTAGTGATTACATAAAGCTGGGAGCTAAACACAGTCAGGACCTCACTTACCTTTTGTAACATTGATAATAGTTAAGGACCTTTGCTGAGCATCTTTCTTTTGCCAATCACTATGCAAAGTCCTTTGCTTCCAGAATCTCTTTGGATCCCTATGAGATGAGTACAGTTATTTCCACATTGCAGATGAGCATGTTGAAAGTCAGAAAAATTAAATTACTTTCTCCCAAGGTCATACAGCTACTGATGGTTAAACTGGGATTGGAGCGTAGAGCTGTCTCCATAGTTCATGGCCTTAGCACTGCATGCCATTGCCTGGCCTGCGTGCATTAAGCTGTGTATGTCCTGTAATGACAAAGCTCACTTCACAAATCTGTATGCTGATGCTGTAGTCTTGGAGCTGCTTGTGGACAAGAAAACTTACATTACCACATAGTTTTGCTTCCATGTAGATCCATCTGTTTGGGCTATGACGTCATTTGATTTCTCCCTTATTCTTGCATCTTAATTTGGTTTCGCTCTTTTGAGACCTGTCTGCCCTCCACAGATTCCTGGAATACTGACTCAACACGAACACCTTCTGCTGTGTTCCCAAGGAACATTTTGGTTTTATTCTAATTTGTACCATAAGACTGTTTCTCTCAACAGCTCCTTCTTAAACAATGAGGGATGGGGTGGGTAAGAGTTTCCTAATATTGAAAAGAAGAAAAAGGGAAATAAATGCTGAGCTTCAAGACCGTTAAGCCAATTGCTGAGGTCACCTCTCCCCAGCCTCAGCCTGCAATGCTGGGGAGCGCTGCCTATCTGCCCCCTCAGAGAGGAAGGACAATCCGATTGTAAATATGATCTGTGCTTCTGAGAACATTTGAATGGTAATACTCAAGCAATTACTTTCCTTTCAAGATCATTAAACACAAATCAGACTTGTGTTTTAATAGGGCTGCCAGTGTCGTTAATAGCAGGGAGGGTGGCATAAAGGCTAAGTTTTTTCCCCTAATGGCTGAATGTTTACATTATTACCCGTTCTGAGAAGTAGTGCTGGGGGAGCCTGCCCAACACTTCAGAGATGTTTCGTTGCTTTCTTGTACTTCAGAACTCAAGATCTCTCTTTTATCAAATGTACCTTCAGCACATTTAGGCAGGATAGCCGTTGTAACATGGGGTAGGGACAGCTCCTCCAGCCCGCATCCACCCAGGGGTGCCTACAGTCACAGTTGCCCTCATCCAAGTCCCTCCCTGCTGTGAACATGGCAGAGGCCCAACAAAAGAAATGGACTCTGGAAGGAATGAACAGTGTTTGGGCCCAGGAAGCTCCACTGTTATGAGTTGGATCTTGGTGCCACACTACCTCCCTCCAGTTTTAAGGAATAGAGATGGTAGAAAAGTGACAAAGGAGGCTGTCCAGAGGTCTGTGTCTCTCCTCACATTCAGGGTAGAGGGGATTGGTCCTGACAGAGGGAGGCCTGGACACCTTGCTCTCCTCTCTCCCCTGACTCTCTAGTCTCCTGGTGATACCTGTGGTGGTACCTCTGGGGCCACATAAAGACAAGCTACTATTAGGGTAGAAATTAGATGCTGGAGTCTGCAAGGAACCTTCTGATAGGAATATTTTGGGGAAAGAAATGATACTTTTGCCCTAGGAGTCATCCATGTGTGACCCTGGAGAACAGAAGTACCAGAGAAGAATTATCTTAGAGGAATGTGCATTTAAGGCTTTGCTTTGGACTCTCCTCCCTAATAAAGTTGTTGTTGTTGTTGTTGTTGTTGTTGTTGTTAGATGCCATCGAGTCGTGTCCTACTCATATCGAGTCTCATAGAGTTTTCAGTGGCTGATTGTTTTGGGATTACTTTGGGAATGGATTGCCACATCCTTCTCCCATAATAAAGTTAATAATGAAATGATACTCCAATAACAGTTGTTTCCACTAAGCTCCTGGGAAGATAAAAGTAGATCAGTGGTAAGAGTTTGTAATGCATTCTTATCTTAAACTCCTACAGTGGGTGATGATATATGTTGATAATTCAGTTATGTGGGAGATTCATGGCTGGACTTCTGGTTTTCTATGTGTAGTCACTAATTTTTTTTATTGGAAATTTTTAATGTACACCTTAATGTGATTCATTCTGGCATGGTTTTCATTGTGACATTTCCATATATGCATTTTGTTGTACATTATTCATACAGGTTCCCCCTTACTCTCTTGTACACTTCCTGCCCCTGTCCCCCACCCCATCAAAGATTTCTCTATCATTTACTTGTCTTTTTATGGTAATATTTCTCTATATATCCTTGGGTTCCAGTTCTGTTTAAGATAGAAACTTTTCCCACAGTGAACTTTCTTTTTACCTTGTCAGAACTATTACATGCATTTTCTAGACCATCTATAATAATACCATTCTTAGTTTTTTTCTTTTATTATGATACAACCTTTGCATAGGATTTTTTCCTTCTTATAATTTTGATTCAGCTCCCACATATGAGTGAGAACACGTGGTGTTTCTCTTTCTGAGCTTGTGTTCATTCACTTAAAATAATTTTCTCCAATTCCATCCATTTTGTTGTGAATGGACTTATTTCATTTTTTTAATTGCTGAGTAGTATTCCATTGTGTATATATACCATAGTTTTTAATCCATTCTTCTGTTGAAGGGCACTTTGGTTGATTCCATATCCTTGCTATTGTGAAAAGGCGGTCACTAATTTTTATGGTCTGAAGGAAGCAGGTCTGACACATTCAAGTTGAGCTTGATGACTTCTGTCAGGGAGCTGGTGGAAAGAGTTATTTTAGTAGATTAGTAACATGCTTTTCAGTATAAAATAAAACCTGCTAATTACAGAAAAGTTAGACTCCTTAAATAAGTAGAAAGAAGAGAAGAAAATCATCTATTATCCCACCACCTAAAGATAATCAACATTAGCATTTGGAAATACTTCTTCCCGTTTTTTTTTTTTAAATAAAACATGGTGTACAACACATAAAATTTGCTCCTGTTTATGTTCATATACTTTATGGCATGAATAGTTATTGAACACTATTATTTATTTATTTATTTTTAGATGGGATCTTACCACATAACATAGGCTGGCTGAGAACTCACAATCCTTCTGCCCCCACCTCCCAAGTGCTGGGATTATAGACATCCACTACCATGCCTGGCTAATAAGTTTAAATAAATATACTTTTAGTAACAATATAACTTTTCAGGGTAAAATTTATCCAAAAATTCCCATATTGGTGGATACAGATTGTTTCTGATTTTCTGTTTACATAAATAATGCTATGAAAAACATCTATGAATATTCAGTTTTTTTAATTATTTGGGATTACTTCCTTAGGCCAAAATCCCAGAGTTAGACTTATTGGGTCCAAAGAGGTAAATGTTTCATAACACTTAATCCTTGACATGAGTTAGAAATAATCATATTGGTAAAGAGATGGATTTGATGGATTGCAAAGCCCTTTCTGGCACTACAACTTCATATTTCTAGGGCTTTTCTTTTTCATATACACATACATATAATATACATACAGATGTATGTATGTATGTATGTATGTATGTATGTATGTATGTATTTCGCTGCTGGGGACTGGACCCAGGGCCTCATGCATGCTAAGCACTTGTGTTAAACACGTGCTTTACTTATAATGATGTATCTATTAAGACACTATAAGATAGAGGCTTGCTAAATTGTCTTTTCAATACCAAATATTTGAGGTAGTATATGAAATGTTTTCATCCACTTAAAAGGATTTATTTGGGGAGTATGTACAAATAATGTTAGAACCACAAATCAAGCACATTTAAGCAAAAAAAGACCATTGATTGGCTTATGTAATTAAAATTCCAGAGTTAATATGTATCCAGGCATGGATTTCTTCTCCACAGGCTTGGATTTCTTCTCCCCATCCATTGGTTTTGTTTTATTCTCTGTTAGCTGGATTCTCAGGCAGGGTCTTCCCTTGTGCTCACACAAATATTCTAGAAGCTCCATTTTCACTCTATCTTCCTGACATCTCTAGTGGGAAAGCCTACTTCTTTCCCTCTTGTTGTTAGGTGCCATGGAGTCATGTCCAACTCATAGATGGCCTCATGTTGTTGTTGTTGTTAGGTGCCGTTGAGTCGGTATCCAACTCATAGTGACCCTCATAGGGTTTTCAATGGCTGACTGTTTCCAGATTGCCTTGGGAGTGGATTGCCAGGCCCTTCTCCCATTTTTGTGGTGCTGGGAATTGAACTTGAGACTTCAGAGACTGCAGCACAGCGCTCTACCAACTGGGCTAAATCCCAGCCCATAGAGGCCCTCATAGGGTTTACTTTTCTTTCTTTCTTTTTTCTTTTCTTTCTTACTCCCTTTTTTTTTTTTTTTTTTTGTAGTACTGAGGATTGAACCCAGGCCCCCACACTTGCAGGCTTTGCAAGTGCTGTACACTGAGCTGCACCCTCAGCCCATTTTTTCCCTTTTTGAGACAGGGTCTTGCTAAATTACACAGACTGCCTCTGGTCTTGAACTTGTGATTCTCCTGCCTCTACCTCCCGAATCTCTGGGATTATAGGGGTGTGCCAGCGTGCCAGCTCTCATAGGGTTTTCAATGGCTGATTATTTCAGGATTGCCTCTGGAGTGGATTGCCACGTCCTCCCATTTTTGTGGTGCTGGAAATTAAAACTGGGACCTCATAGACTGCAGAGCAGTGCTCTACCAACTGAGCTAAATCCCAGCCCCTTTTTCCCTCTAGTTCCAGCAAAATTCCAGGATTTACACTTATTGGACCTAATTGGCCTACTTTGAATCATGTGACTATGGCCACAAGGATACTATGCTGTACTAGGCTAGGCTTGGGTTACATGATTTTTCCTAGAGCTAGAAGAGTCATTTAACCTAAACCAAAATTGCCTGAGAATGGGAAAGAGAGTCCACCAGGACAGAATGAGGGAGGAGTTGCAGAAGAGGGGACAAATGCCAAATAGACAAAAAGAATGTGCTCGTTAAAAAGCATTTCTCTTTTAGGGCTTTCTTTGGTGCTCTCCCTGTAGGATATGAATCTCAAACAAGGTGTTATTGCCTTGAATGAAGACAGAAGCACAGGGTTGGGGGCATAGCTCAGTGGGAGAGCACTCGCCAAGCATGTGCAAAGGCCCTAGGTTCAATCTCCATGACCCTGCACAGAAATCACATGACTTAACATCAGGTAAGCAGACCACCCCAGAAGCAATTTCTAGAAAACCAAGCCCTTTTCTTCACTTGGCAAATATTTATTTCAGCACCTCCCATGTATCAATTCAACATTTACTGAGCTGCTGATATTCTAGGTGCTGGACACAAAGAGTGCCATTCCATCATTCTTTCTGGTTTAA
Source organism: Pedetes capensis (assembly GCA_007922755.1). NCBI lineage: Eukaryota > Metazoa > Chordata > Mammalia > Rodentia > Pedetidae > Pedetes > Pedetes capensis. Next base: position 24,253 of record VMDO01000809.1, read on the forward strand.
CCTTTTGAGGTATCTAACGAATTGCCTGAAATGTTTCCACCATACCCAGGCTGTCCGTAGGCTGTACATGGGTTTATTTACAATTGGAATGGCTCATTGCTGCTCTGCTGCTTGAACTATAATTTGTTCAGACACTTAAGCTTCACTATAAAAAAAATACCCACAAAACACAGCTTCTCCACTAGGCTTAATTTAGCTGTTATGTTTGTACTGAAGATTGTCTGGATGGAACATTTACTTAAGTGCAGCAGAACTGTAAAATAGAACATATTAGAAAAAATAGGTATAAATTGCTAGTAAATCCTCACAAATGAAGAAAGCTTTTTGTGTAGCCTTTGGAGGTTTTTGTATTATTTCCTGCACCAGGATTTTTTCTGTTATCCATTCACATGCTTAAATATCTCTGAAACAGAGAGTAGTCATTTTTGCTCCTGTTTGAATGACAGTCATTTGTAATTTTACCTGAATGTCTTAACAAATTTAAGTGAGAATACATCTCCCAATAGCATGAGACCATGGGCCACTGTGAGCAAAAGCTGTATTGGAATTGGTGGATGAGTGTTCATTCATTCAGCAAATACTGATTGAACCACATGTCAAACACTTTTCTGAGAAAAGTGTTCTCAAGCCAAGTGAAGATACTGCAGTAGACAAATGATTCATGAGATCATGCCTCCAAATTTTAGCAAAGGTCAGCAGAGCAAAGAGGGGAAAGCATTCTGGATGTGGAGTCAGAAGTCTTGAGATTTGTGTTTGAAACCCTTCACTAAGACACACCGACTGTGTGATTCTGGACAAATTGGTTACTCTCTCAGCCTTCATTTGGTTGGTCTGACTCAGAGGCAGAGCCAGGAAAGGCAAAGAGGAGGCCATGAGTTGAAGAGATTAAGAGTGAAAGTGATAAACTCTCCTGGGCTTGTGTTCAAGTTCTCATTCCCACTTAGTAGCTGTGTGACCTGGATGAGTTTCTTTTTAGGATCTCAGTATTTTTACCTGTAAAATGGGACTTATAAGAATTCTGTCTTTTGGATTTTTTTTCTGTGATAAACACAAGATAATGCATTTCAAGCATTTAGCTTAGAGCCTGGCATGTAACAAATCCTCAATAAATGAAAACTGCTACTTCTACCATTATTACTACTGTTATTATTGTTACTGTTATCTTGGCCAACCACTTTAATTGTTACAGTAGGTGCTGAACTCAATCATTCATTGAATATGAACTTGGTGATGGAGACAGAGCTGGGGATGGACAGTGGGTTCCTGCTGACAAGAAATTTGATTCTTAATGGAGACAGATAATAAACAAATACATAAACAATATAGTTTCTGGCAGTGACACCTGCTATTAAGGTAATAAAATGGAAAGATCTACTACATGATGACTAGAAGCATGGGAGTCTTCCCATACTTCTTAAACACTTTACCTAAGAGGTGGATGCTGAGAAGAGATCAGTTGTGTCTGGGACCTGAAGAAGGGTTTTCGAGGCAAGGAAGACAGCTAGCTCAAAGATCCTGGGGGGGGGGGGGAAATAATCTTGGCATGAAGGGATAGAAAGCAACTCAGGGTGGCTAGAGGGAAGCTAACAGGAGAATGGCCCTCTTATGAGTTAGGAGGCTGGGACTGTAGTTCAGTGATAGAGCACCAGCTAGCATGTGCAAAATCCTGGATTCAATCTCCAGACCAGAGGTCAGGGTGGGGACAATTGGGGAATGAGTGCTGTGATTGACTTATGATGTTTCCTCATGGCAAGGACTAGGAAGAGTCAGTATGGACTTCACATACTTGAGATCCTTGATATCCCCAAAGTCCCTTTGGAATACTGGTATAAAAAAAACCTCAGGAATCTCCTAGTTTTATCCTATAACCCAACCAAATTAGAAGCACACATCGATTTAATGATCACATTTCTAATAAGAACCAAAGTTTCTTGAGGATTTTATTTCTTTGTGGGGTTACTAGGTTGGATGAGAAATAAAGCTGTTTCTTATTTAAGAAAAACAGTCTTGGTGCTACTTTTGTGTTATAGTCACTCTGTCTCTCTGCTATCAGATGTCAGCTAGTGCTTGGGAGGGGGAGCAGGTTCACCACATGGTTGGTGTTATCCTAAGCTTACCATTACATTGTTATAGTTATATCAAGTAACTTGATGGAAACAAAACTTGGTCAAAAACAGGAGGATTCAGATGACCAAATTGGTTAAACTGATGATTGGGTGAAAATAGTTCCCATAGACATTAAAATTGCTACTTTCTTGTTTTAATAAGACGATTTTGATACACAGTGAGGTGTTGTAACTGTTGATGTGGCTTTATATACTTTTGCCATTTTCATCTTTCTACTTTGAAATTTATTTTCACTTACGTATTTCATTTTTGTACTATTTTTAACACAACCTGAATGTACTAAAAAATTGGGGATTTGCTAAATAAGTTACTTTAGGTAATATGGGTCCTATGAGTCAAACCCAACTAAATGGCACCTAACATCAAGGAGATAATATCTGACTAAAATGTACCACATAGGTAAAAGTATATAAATACATCTAGATGGATACATGTGATTGAATTATCAATGGTAGATGTCTCTGGGTGAAGTGGCTGTTTTAACTATACTTTTAATATTATATTCTAATTTTTATAATGTTCAAGTAATGATGGTGATATTATAAAAATTAAATATTAAGTCATTAAAGGAATAATACAAAAAGCATCTGGAAATTTCAGAGGGTTGAAGTTTTTGGTCATTTCAAATTTATTTTCAGTTTATTTCAATGTCTGCTTTGTTCATTTGGATATATTTTCATACATTTAATAATGTTTTTACATTTATCAAAAATTTGTATATGAGTCAAACACAACTCAATGGCACTAACTACTACTTATTTATGTTTTATAACTCTATACAATGCATACCACTTTGTCACCATTATAATTTATTATTAAATCTTCCACAGTTGATTCTTTATTTCCTTCTTTTCAATATTATATAATGTTCAGATGAGGGGTAATTGGCAGAAACTCCACTGAAAAAAATTACAAACCAAACCAGGCATAGTGGCACACAACTGTAATCCAAGTGCTTGCAAGGCAGAGACAGAAGGATTATGAGTTCAAGGCAGCCAGAGCTCCAAAGTGAGGCCATGTCTCAAAAAAACCAAGGACTGAGGATATATCTCAGTGGCACAGTACTTGCCAGGTAAGGCCTTGGGTTTTATCCTCTACACTGCAAACAAACAAACAAGTAATCAAAAAGTAGAAACATTTTGAAAATTTCTGAAATTTAGATAAAATTATCAGAAGACCCATTACAAGTTATAAAACTGATACCACGGCATACCCAACTGACCAATAGAGAAAGAACAGTGAGTAGGAATTATTGTTTTCTAATTTTGTTTTTCATTTCCTCTTTCTTTCTTTCTTTCTTTCTTTCTTTCTTTCTTTCTTTCTTTCTTTATTTTTCTTCTTTCTGGTGCTGAGGACTGAACCCAGGTGTGAGGCAAGTGCTCTACCACTGACCCAAATCCCCAACCCCAGAATTATTGTTTTCAACAACTGTTATCTCAACCCAGTCGTGTGCGTCCACAGCAAGTATCTCTGCTTTCCCCCTCAATAGTTTCCAGCAAGGTTCTGGCTGGTGTCTGAATTTCACTTATTCTTCATTTACAACAAATAAAAGCCAATGTCCTCTTTGAGAATGAGGATCATGGTTCAAGAAGGAGGGTTCAGGTCAAAGTCTGATAGAACTCTGATTGCACTGAGGGAGGAATTCAATGTTAAAACCTCTGTCTCAATGCACGCACATGCCACACACACACACACACACACACACACTTATTCACTGATTGTGAGAACTCGTTTTTTAGAGGTATTTCAGGTATTAGATTAGGGAGCAGTTCGAGCTAACTTGAGCAGAGTCTGCAGCTTTAGTTTGATGTAGAATCTAGCATAAAATACTCTCTGGTCCCTTTGTTATACCATCCTCTTTCGTTTACAGTGAAGACCTCCTGTTGGTGGTTGACACTAAATCCTGTCACATCCTGGTCATTCTGAGTTCTTATCCTAGCATCACAACTTTTCTTCCAGCCTCTTCAAAGATCTCTTCACTTTCCTGTGATACCCTAATTCCTAACGATGTGCCTTCTGCCTTATGTTCCTTATATTCTCTCAGCTTTGGACCTTTGAATTTCTGGTTCCCCCTGGATTTCTCTCCCTCTTATCTAAAGTTCTGTCTTTTTCCTGCTAGCTAATTTCTTACTCAGACTGCAGCTGTAGCACTGTGATGTCCGATCCTGTCAGATCTCAGAAGCCAAGCAGGGTTAGGCCTGGTTAGTACTTGGATGGGAGACCGCCTGGGAACACCAGGTGCTGTAGGCTTGGGAGAAGGACCTGGCAACCAACTCCCAAAAATCAGTTCACTATTGAAAACCCTATGAATAGCAGAGAAGCATTAACAATAGTGTTTCCCCTGTTGTACGTAGGATTGCCATGAGTAGGACACCAACTGGATGGCACCTAACAATAACAACAATTTCTCACTCTTCCTTCCAGACTCAGAACAGGTAGCTGATCCTCTAGGAATCTTTCCTATATGTACCCCATTCGCGTCCCTCCAGATTGGTCAGAACCTCTTCTATCTGCCCACATTATCTTCCTGAGATCTATTAATTTGCATGGTGTTCCCTGGTAGACAGTGAGCTCCTAGAGGGTATGTTCTGCATGCTGTTTACATCCAGGTCCACGGATGCCACCTGGCACTGTCCAGACCCTTCCACAATGGTGGAAATGTTCTGTATTTGCATTGTCCAACATAGTAGCCACAGCTGCAAGTGGCTACTAACCACTCAAAATATGGCTAATGCAATCCAGTAAGTGAATTTTTAATTTTATATAACTTTAGTGAATGAAAATTGAAATAGCCACATATAGCTTTGTTGTGTTGGTAGGTGCCATTGAGTCTGGGCTGACTCATAGTGACCTTCATAGGGTTTTTAATGGTTAGTTGTTTCAGGATTGCTTTAAGAGTGGATTGCCACATCCTTCTCCCATTTTGGCAGTGCTGGGGATCAGACCCAGGAACCTCAAAGAGTGCAGAGCAGTGCTCTACCAATTGAACTAAACCCCTCTGTAGGTATCATATTATTGAGTAGGGAAGATTAGCACTATTTTTTGTTTGGTTTGGTTTTTTATTTTTTGAGACAGGATCTAAGTATGTAGACCAGCCTGGCCTTGAACTAGAGAAACTCCTGTCTCAGTCTCCCAAGTACTAGGATTATACCATACCTGGCAAGATTAGCACTATTTGTTGCAGATTTTAGGTTTTAAATAAATGACTCTTGAAGGAGTGTCATAGTTGGACTATACTTTTTATATGATGGTAAAAGATCTGTTGGTGTTCTTTATTTTTAGGGACTTTGATCCCTCAAGGCCATTAATATTCTCCTCTCAAGTCACTCACTGGTCCAACAGAGCAAGTTCATTCATTCATTCATTGTCCTCTCTTGGCTGGGCTCAAACAAAACCAGACTCTAATCTAGAGTCACCATTTATCATCACCGCTAGGCATGTGCCTCCATAACGTTATGTAATCTTTCTAGGACCCAGTTTCTTTACTTGCAAAGTGAGAACATTAATAATACCCTGGCCAAGGCTATTTGTGATGCTCAAATAAGATAACATATGCAGAATATTTAGCTTATTGCTTGTCAGATAATAAACATTAAAAAACATTAAGCAATTGTTATTTATTCTTCTATTCATGTAAACCACATTTATTGAGCACTTACTATATTCCAGATAATATGCTAGAGGATGAAGATAAAAAGTTTTCAAACCAATGAAAATGAAAAAGGGAATATAAGAAAATGATACATGGGCAAGACATGTATATTATCACATAATGAACATTTGTACCTCATTTTTAACTGCCCCCCAAATAATATTAAAATGTTTTTTCTTTTTGTGAAGGGATAAATCCTTCTTGTTTTTTTTTAAACCAGACGGCTAGAATTTGCATCCACACTACCAAGCCATTTACGTGTGCTTGTTAATTAAGGCTCAGTTTAGATCAACGTTATTTTTAGTCATCAAATAATGCACTTGTGTGGCATTAAGCTTTTATATTGGAAATTCAACTCAAAAAGAATTTTTCTGCTATCCAGAAGACTGAAATTTTGACTTTGATATATCATTTATGCATCTCATCCATTATTGATATTACAGCTTTTATACAAGGCACTAACCTTTTAAAATAAAGATAAAACTACATTGTCCTCATCTGTTTCTTGTCGATCTGTTTTTAGAGTACAAGAAATTCTGTGTTCTGGAGAATTCACATTGAAGCTTCCTTTCTTTTAGAAAAAATGGCAGGAAAGCCCCAAACAACCTGGGCTTTTCTATTTGGTGGGGAGGCTCCGTGCATGTCTACTTTTAAATTCCGAAAGGCAGATGTCATGTAATGAAAGTATCAGCAGTTACTTAAACGTGGTTAAATATGGAAACTCGGCATAAAGTCAATGTTTATTTGCAGTTGGTGACAGTGATAAGGGCAGGAGCTCTCCTGATAAGTGGCTTTCAGCTGCCCTTAATGGGCTGATGGATGGATTGGAGCAAGGCTGGTCACGAAGGACGCCATCTCACCCTCTGTAATGGAACATGTTCATCCGTCTAGCACAGGGCAAAAGAGAGACCACGTGTGCTGTTGATTCCATTATTCTGCTCAGAGCAACCTCAGTAGCTGGTGAGAGGCAGCAAAAACCAAGAGACCTTGACCTAAAGCATAGTGGAAACTTAGAGAATCACAGAATGTCACAACTGGAAGGGATCTTGGCGATCATCTAATCCAACCTCTGCATTTTTAATGAGGAAATTTCCATGCGTAATAACATACCAGCATTTATTAATCAATGCACACATATTTATTCCCTGCTTCACCCCAGCAGCTGCCTGCCCACTGCCCTTGCAGTGAATCCTTATTTAGACATTAAGGCCCTCTAAGACGCGCATTCTGCTTCTCCGCCTCTGTCTCTATGTCTCTGCCCCTGTTCCGCTCTCTAGCTCTGTCTCTCCTCATGCTACACTTCAATGAGGTGCTCCAGCCAGAAGGAGCTTCTTGCTTGGGTAACTCATATTCAGCTTTAGGAATCGGTTTGGACACCAGCACTACAAAGATTTCCCTAACTCCCCACCACTGGCCTGGTGCTCTCTCCACCATTCTTTGTTCTTATTCCACTCTTCAGCCTCCCCATTATCCTGTTTGTTCGCTTATTTCCCTCCTACTTGACAAGGAGCTCCCTGAGGGCCAGGGCATTATCTTTCTCATTACTGCACCCCTAATACCTTGCAATGTGCCTGGCACATAGTAGGTATTTGTTACATATATGTTGACTTAGTGGGATGGCTCATTACATGCCACGCCCTGTGATAGAGTCCAGAAATACAAAACGTATGAGACCCAGTCTTGCTCTGGAAGACATCAGTCTAGTTTATTCAATTCATTCATAGCTTGCCCTACATGGGCCATTTTTGCCCAGTTTAGCAAATCTGAAGAAGGCACAGTTTCAGAAGTTTTCAGAAAATCTTAATGAGAACCTTGAAATTCCCAAATTTTCAAACAATGCTTAAGTATACCATTAGACATCAGACAAAAGGCACCTCAAAATAATTTGACTCCAAGTAACAAGAAACAAGTTCAAATTTGTTGTGCAGAAGAACTCCTTCCAGGATAGACCCAGGGTTAGTAATTATTCTCTCTTATACCTGCCCAAGAGACAGGCAAGAATGACAAATAGGAGGCCTATAGAATGTCAGGACTTGGAGATCTTTGAGATCACCTAGCCCCTCCTCTTCTTACACAGGAGAAAATGGCAGACCCAAGAGAAGCAATTGGCTCAAAGTCACATAGCAAGTTAGGGGCCACCCTGAACCCTGGAGCTCCAAGGGTCATGTTCCTTGACCTGAAACCTTTCCATCTTCAGACAGCATCCAGTTGTGCTAGGGGACATTGGCTCCTTTGGGTAGCCCAGCATTGCTTCTAGCCAGAACCAATCCCCCACATGAGGAGCTGATTCCACCCAAGCATCAGGCGAGTGTCCTGACTAATTTAGTCAATCAGCACATTCCATCCAGCACTCTGGTCTTCAGTCTATGCTCAAAGTAATGGAAATGCTTTGGGGTTCAGACTTTCCAGCTGAGCTGTCTAGTTAGCCATGTACTGAGCTCCAGGTAAAAAGCCCTCTAGCCCTCTACACATTTGGCTCATCCAGGAATATCTGATATTGAGGAGGAGGCTGGGTCTATGAACAGAAGCTGCTCTTGGATATGAGACCAATTTACCAGTTCTAAAAAGGCTTCTCAGTGCCTGCTGAAAGATAACTTCCATCAGTAATAGTCACTTGGAGATTCTCCTCATTCTAGACTTCAGCACCAGACCATCGCTTCCTTGAACTCATAGTCCAGGGAAGTCCATTTGCCATCCTGTTTTAACTGGTAGTATGCTTTGTTTGACTTTTGTTTGCCAGTAATCTTCAGTTCTAATTTTAATTATTTAATTAGTTCGTGGTGCCAGGTACTGTGTAAAAAATTTTACTGATGTAAAAAATTGTTATTGACCCTCAAATGGCTCTTTGGGTGTACCTGCAGACATTCGTCAATGATTTTTTTTCCTTAGGCAATTTATTTCAGTTCAGAAAACTTTTATTGAGCACTGACTGTATGCCAGGCCCATAAGAGGAGATGCAGAAAGGAATAATACATACTGGCTCACAGGGTCTGAATGGGAGTAAGACAGATAAAAAGTGCCACTGATCTCTCATCATGTCTTTTATGAAGCCAATATTCTGGGGTCAAATCCAACCAAGGACTGTCCCACTCCAGGGAGGCTTTGGCTTCAGTTTAGGCTGGAATATATTTAATTTTCAAGTGTATGAGAAATATAAAAAGGCTTGTTTTGCAAAAGAAAGGCCCCTGAATGTTAATGTGGAGGATCTTTACAATTATTTCTTGCTAATGAAAGAATTCCAGGAGCGCAGTATGTATTTTTAAAAACAAGAGTGAATGATAGATTGGGGCTTCTTTCAGCAGAGCTACAGCAATGTCAATGAAAGAGTAAACCTCTGGTGTGCCTGGGAAGCAGGAGATACAAGGCCTGGTGGGAGCTGTGGCACCACAAATAAGAATGATCACACCCCTTGGCAAAAAAACACCAGAGTTGTTGCCTGCTCTGTGGGAGAGCTGTTGGTTGGTAAGTGTCAATATAATCAGAAAAAGAACATTTGAAAGTGTCTTTGGAAGTTCCTAATTAGTGCATTAAGTAAAGTCATTGCCATATAAGATACCTAACACACAGTGGTCTTTAATAGGTGATAGCTTCTCAAAAAGTTGTAAGGGCTGGAGATGTAGCTCAATGGTACAGTGCTTGTCTACCAAACTGCCATTATGGACTGTGATCCTATAACCATGAACCTCCAATAAATATTTCCTCCTGTAAATTTGCTTTGGTTAGTTTCTCTGCCCATGTATTTTCCACACAGCTTTTGAAACAAAACATTATTGGCGTTTTGTTTGAGAGCCCTTTCTTCTTTTTCTTTACCATCCTTACAGGTTGAGTATCCCTTATCTGAAACGCTTGGGACCACAAATGATTCAGATTTTGGATTTTTTCAGGTTTTGGAATATTTGCATATGCACACTGAGATATCATTGGGGTGAGACCTAAGTCTAACCACAAAATTCATTTATATTTCATGTAAACCTTATACATGAAGACTAAAGGTCATTTTATACAATATTTTTAGCATACCTGTGTTTTGACTTCAACCCATCATGTGAGGTCAGGTGTGGAATTTTCCATTTGAAGTGTCATGTCAGTTCCCAAAAAGTTTCATTTTGAAGCATTTTTTATTTCAGATTTTCATAATAGGGGTGTTCAAAGTATATACGTTGTTGTTTCTGTTGTTATGTACCACAAAGTACACATATACACACATATATACATGTTGTTGTTTTTGTTAGGTGCCGTCAAAGCAGGTCCAACTCATAGTGACCCTATGTACAACAGAACGAAACACTCCCTGACACTGTGTCATGCCTGACACTGTCAGTGCTTCTCTGCTATTCATAGGGTTTTTCAATGGCCGATTCTTTCAAGAGTGGACTGCCAAGTGGTGCTGGGGATCAAACCCAAGGCCTCAGAGTTTGCAGAGCAGCACTCTACCAACTGAGCTAAACCCCAGCCCATATGTGTGTATTTATATATATGTATATATATATATATATATATATATATATATATATATATATATATGATCATATGTTTTAGCTTTGGCTGTTTTCACTGAATGGAATGATGTATTGTGTGTGGCTCAATTCATTTAACATTATGTTTTAGTGATTTTTTTCAAAGTTGATTTATATTGTTATAATTTATTCCATTATACTACTACCTGGCTTTCCCATGTATAACTGTCACAATTTATTTACTTGTTTTATTGCTGATAGGAATTTGGATTGTTTTTGGATTAGTGAACAGTTCTGCTGTGAACATTGTTATATACATCCATTGGTGCACCATGTAAGAGTGTTTCTAAGATAAGTAGCTCCAGTGGAGTTTCTAGGCTTTAGTGTAAACATATGTTCATTTTGGTAATGCCAATGTGTTTACCAAAGGATCTGAATAAACTTAATTAATTAATTAATTAATTAATTGTCTGCAGCCATAGCACCCTAGCATCCGATCCCACCTGATCTTGGAAACTAAGCAGGGTCTACCTGGTTTTTCCTTGTATGGGCGATAATCTGGGAATACCAGGTGCTACAGGCTAGGAAGAAGGACCTGGCAATCCACTTCTAAACAATCTACCATTGAAAACCCTATGAATAGCAGAGAAGCACTGACAATAGTGCCAGGCATGGCACAGTGTTGGAGAGTGTTTTTCTGCTGTACATAAGGTCACTATGAGTGGGGCCCAACTCAGTGGCACCTAACAACAACAAACACAATTAATTAATTAATTAATTAACTAAATTGCAGTGCCAGCGATCAAACCCAAGGCCTTGGAATGCTAGGTAATGATCTACCACTGAACTATATCCAGCCTTCAGTACCAATTTTAATTCCCATAAGCAGTGGTTGAGAGTTTATGTTGTTCTCAAGTCTTTCCCTATTGATATTGACCAATTTGAAAAGCTTTGCCATTTTGGTGGTACGTTATTATGATGTTGTGACAGTCAGTTGGTGCGTTGCTTTGGCAGAGAAACTGACCAAAGAAAATTTATGAGAGGAAATATTTATTGGGGTCTCATGGTTGAAGGTTCACTGTCCATAATGGTGATGGGGCAGAAGGGGTGGCAGCAGGTGGCAGGCCCCATAGGAGATGATCTCCCCACATCCTGGTGATACAGAAGTAGAGAGAGCAACTGGAACTGCAGGTCTGAGTAAAAACCTCCAAAAGCTCCTCCTCCCCCCATGACCTACTTCTGCAAAGCTAGATCCCACCTCTCAAAGTTCTATAACTCCCTAGAATAGTACCACCAGCTGGGGACCAAATGTTCAAACACATGACCTTTGGGGGACACTTTAGATTTAAACCACAACAGATGTTAATTTGTATTTACTTCTATTGTACATAGGATTGCTATGAGTTGGACCTGATTCAATGGCACCTAACTACAAAAACAGTTACGAATGAGTTTAGGCACCTTTTCATTTACTTATGGGCCATTTGTACTTCTATGAAATGTGTTTTAACACTTTTGGCCATTTTAGGGGCAGGTTTTCTTATTCGTGTTGATTTGTAGTTTTCTTTTTATGTTTTCTGAATGCTAATTCTCTGTGAGTTATATGTGTTGTGAATATATTTTCATTTTGAAGTTTTTTTTATTCTATTCAGGTATTTTTTATGAATAGAAGTTCTTACATTTTAAAACTTTTTATTTCAATGTAATTCTAGACTTAAGGAAAAATTATAAAAACAGTACAAAAATTCCCTCTGCTCTTGATTTTCCAAATGATAACATTCTACCACATTTGCCTTATCACTCTATTTACCTTATATTCTTCTTGCTATTTTCTTCCTTTCTTTCTTTCTTTCTTTCTTTCTTTCTTCTTTCTTTCTTTTTGTGGTACTTGGGGGTTAAACCTACATACTTTGCAAGTGCTCTACTACTGGGCTACACCCTGAGCCCATTTTTAATTTAATTTTTTTTTCTGTTGAGACAGGGTCTCAGTAAGTTATACAGGATGTCTCTGGCCTTCAACTCAAGATCCTCCTGTTTCAGCCTCCTAAATCACTGGGATTACAGTGTGTGCCACTGTGTCCAGATTTTTCTTGTTATTGTAAATGATATCTTTAAAAGTTGTGTATTCTGATTTTTTGTCAGTGTTTAGAGGCAATTAATTTTAGTGTTTTTTTAAATAAAGAGTTCTGTTGTTGTTGTTGTTGTTGTTGTTGTTGTTGTTAGGTGCCATCAAGTTGGGTCAACTCATAGTGAGCCTATGTACAACAGAATGAAACACTCCCCAACACTGTGTCATGCCTGGCACTATCAGTATTTCTCTGCTATTCACAGGGTTTTCAATGGCTGGTTGTTTTGGAGTAGCTTGCCAGGTCCTTCTCCCTAGCCTGCAACAGCTGGTATTCTCAGGCAGGCTCCCATCCAAGGGCTAACCAGGCCTACCCTGCTTAGCTTCCAAGACCAGGCAGGATCAGATGCCAGAGTGCTATGGCTACAGACATAGTTTTGATAAAATTTCAAATTCTAAAATTTCCATAGATAGTTTGGCATGTTTTCTAGGTATATAATAAAATAATTTACAAGGAATGACAGTTTTTGTTTTGTTTCCAGTTGTTGTGTACTGTACTTTTATGATTGCCACATTCCATAGCAAATTGAATTATTGTTGTTGTTAAGTGCCCTTGAGTTGGGTCTGATTCGTAGCAACCCTATGTACAACAGAACAAAACACTTCTCAACACTGTGCCATGCCAAGCACTGTCAGTGCTTCTCTGATATTCATAGGGTTTTCAATGGTTGATTATTTTTGGGAGAAGGCTGCTGGGTCCTTCTCCCAAGCTATAGCACTTGGTATTCCTAGGCAGTCTCCCATCCAAGTACTAACCAGGCTCAAACCTGCATAGCTTCTGAGAGTTGACAGGATTAGATGCCAGGGTGGTATGGCTACATAGGCTACCAAATTAAACAGATGTTTGATAACTCTTGTTTTGTTCTTCAGGTTAAAGGAAATGTTTTTAATATTCACCCTTAACAATGCATTAAGAATGATATTTGTGGTAATTTTTCTCTTTGAAGATGTCCACTATCAGATGTCAGGTTCTTTCTGGGGTTTCTCCATCTCTCTATGTTGTGGATGGAAGTGAGGAGTGGGTGCACTGATGCTGTACCCGGTGGTGAGGCTGTGGCCAGAGAACAGAGTGTCATGTACGGGATAAAAGAACAGGGGTTTATTCACAAAGGAGGGGAAAAGAATGGAGGATTAGGGAGAGGGGAAAGGGGAGTTGGAGAAGGGAAGCACTCAGCTGCTGTCTCTGCAGCTGGGGCAGAGACTCCCAGGTATCATTGCTCTTCTGGCTCGCAGGCTTCACCACTTGGGAGGCCCTGCGCGTAACTCTCAGAGGCTTGTCTCTCGGAGTCTTGCCTCTCAAAGCAGTCAGTCCATGCAGGATATCTGGCGTTGTAGAGGTGGCAGGCAGGTTGAAGCAGGGTGAAGGCTGGTCAGAGGAAGGCTGAAGGCTAGGCTAGGCAGGCAAGTAAATGGGCCTTGGGCGCTTAAGGAACCGCAAGAACCCAGTGAGCTTCTCTTGGATGGTGTTCAGAAAGGCTGTTGAGCTCTGAGCTACAGAGTTTATATGGCCTGATAGCCAGCCAATCAGGGGAACAGGGCTGGATCAGAAATGACCAATTGGGCACCAGGGAGATTTTAGATGCTACCATACCTAGGGTGCTATCTTGGCCCACTCAATGGGAGGGGGGAAGAGTGAGGTACCCGGATGTAGAGCAAAGGTGAGCATTGCCATCTTGCCCCATAGGATTCAATGGGAGCAAATGGCCCAGATATAGGGTAAGGGTCACCAGCCCTGGAGGATAAAGATTGGTCATCCGAGTGGTCTAGATGGGCTTCTATCATCAACTATATTTGGGTACTCTCTAGCCCCCTGGGAATCCCAACAATCAGGTTGTGTGTGTTTAATTAATAAACCATTTATACAATAATTTTAGGTTTACAAAAGATTGAGTAGATAGTACAGAGATTTCTCACACACCATTCTTCCCCTCCTCAGTTTTCTCTATTATTAAAGCCTTGCTTAATATGATAGATTCTTTATGGTTGATGGACCACCACTGATACACACACTATTATTAACCAGCATCCTAGTGTACTTTAGGGCTTAGTCCTTGTGTTGCACAGTTCTTATATTTTGACAAATGTATAATAACATATACTCACCATTATAGTATCATACAGAATACTTTTACTGCCTGAAAAATTCCTCATATTACACTATTCATTCCTCCCTACCTCTGAGCCCTGGAAACCATCTGTATTTTCACTTTTAGTTTTGCCTCTTCCAGAAGGACATATAGTTAGACTCACACAAAAGGACTTATAGTTGGAATCAACTTGGCTCACTTAGCAATATGCACCGAAGAGACCCCCATGTATTTTTTTATGGCTTAATAGTTCATTTCCTTTTATCACTGAATAATATTCCATTGTATAGATATACCACAGTTTGTTTATCCTTTCAGCTATTGAAGGGTATCCTAGTTGCCTCCCGTTTTGGGCAATTATTAATAAAGCTGCAATAAACATTTAGTTTTTGTGTGAACATAAGTTGTCAACTCATTTGGGTAAATATCTAGAAATATGATTGCTTGATCATGGTAAGACCATGTTTAACCTAGCTTTGTAGAAAAAGCACCAAACCATTTCCCAAAGTGTCAGTACAATTTTATATCATTCTTGCTTGGGTCCTACCAGGAGTGAATGACAGATCTTGTTGTTCCATGCTCTTTCATCATTTGATATTGTCAGAATATTTGGATTTTAGACATTCTAATAGATGTGTAGCCTGAAACCATAAGCCCCCTGACATCTGACCTCATTAGATCTCAGATGCTAAGCAGGGTTAGGCCTGGTTAGTACTTAGATAAGAGGCTGCCTGGATATATCAGGCCCTGTAGGCTTGGGAGGAGGAGCCAGCAACCCACTCCCAAAAAACAATCAGCCAATGAAGACTATGAATGGCAGAGAAGCACTGACAATATTGTCAGGCATGGCACAATGTCAAGTAGTGTTTCATCTATTGTACATAGGGTCACTATGGGTAGGACCCAACTCCACAGCACCTAACAACAACAATAATAATAGATGTATAGTTTATTGCTTTAATTTATAACTTCCTAATGATTTATGATGTTGAACATCTTTTCATGTCTGTGTGCCATTTGGGTATCTTCTCTTGGGAGGTGTTTTTTCAGATTTTTGCCTATTTTTAAACTAGTTTTGTTGTTGTTGTTTTCTTATTTTTGAATTTTAAGAAGTTTTTGTATACTTTGAATAGAAGTCTTTTGATCAGAAATATATGTTGCAAATATTTTCTCCCTGTCTGCAACTTGTCTTCTCATTCTCTTAAGGTATTCAAATTTAAAAAATATAATAATAAGATTTTGACTTTTATATTTCTTTTTAAAAATTATTCTTTTTGTTTGTTTACTTTTATTTTTGTTCTTATTTCTCCTTTATTGGTAAATGATGGTGGGGTACAGAGTAATACAGCATTGGCTTTTTTCATTATGCAACTATTATATCACTTTTGGCTACACTTCTATCAACTTATAAAGTTTGTAGAACCTTTTGACTAATATGTAGTAAAACTTAAATGCATTGGCTTTCATATTTCTGTGCTTGTTTCATCTCTCTAAAATGCTAGAGGCTTCTATTTGCTTCTTAGTAGACTGGACTTGTTCAATAAGATTTCAAAGAAAGATGTGGATTTCCAGTTTTGACCTTCAAAATGGAAATTTTGAGTGTCTGTGAAGGCCACTGCAGCTTGAATTTAGCTCAGTTGGTAGAGGGCTGCTCTGAGGTTCTGGGTTTAGTCCCCAGAACTGCAAAAAATGAGAGAAAGACCTTGCCCCCCACTCCTGAAACAACCACCCATCAAAAACCCTAGGAATAGCAGAGAAGCACAGACATAGGGCCAAGCAAGGCACAGTGTTGGGGAATGTTTCATTCTGTTGTATGTAGGGTTGCTATGAGTTCAACCCAACTTGACAGCACCTAATTTAACAATATGGGAAAAGGATGTGGCAATCCATTCCCAAAGCAATCCCCAAACAACCAGCCATTGAAAACCCTAAGAGGGTTGATATGAGTCAGACTTGACTCGAGGGCACCTAAGAACAACACCACAACAATACAACCCAACAACAATCCAAGGCCATCATCTTGAATTCACGCTTTGCTGATGAAGAAATTATTTCTAAAGTCCATAAACTCCCGTAAATCTACCTAGAGCCAGTGTGGTGAATATGAATGAAAAAACACATTACCCATGAGTAGAAATCAGGATAAAAGGTAACAAAAGATCCTGGCACATAGGAAAGTAGAAAATAGCTGTCACTTCTAGTTCCCATCTAGTTAGAGAAGGCAGGATCCCTTTGTGTGCTATTTTTCCCCCTCTTCTTTCCTCTCTTACCCTACCCCAACCTGCCTGATGAGCCTCTTTTCTTCCCACTACAATACCCACCCCTCTCAAGGTAGCATACACACTCCTCCCTGTCGGCATCCAGTGTTGTGTGTATATATCCATACTGCTGCAAAAGTTTCCTTCCAATCACATGAGTCCAGTCAGAACAAGTTAGGCAAAGTAGATTTGCTGTTCACAGATAGGGAACAAGGATAAGCAACCCTAGGATCCATGGCAAGCTAGTCCCCCAAGGCTCAGGGAAGCTGCCCATTTCACACCACAGTTGAGGGACCCAAAAGCACTCTGCTCTGGGTTTATGTGTCCCGAGTACCATTTGTCTCACTGAGCACAAGCATTGCCCAACTTCCTCTTCTAGGAAGAATGAGTACATACTGCAGATTACCTCAAGATATATCTCAAGATGGTGCATTCTCAGAATAATCTCCCAGGAGTTGCAAGTGAGGGGAGGAAGGGCTGGATCAACCAAGGTTATCCGGGGACCTATCCTCCTGCAGTTGTGGCGCCTGCAAACTATTGCAGTTAGTCATGTACAGTCTGTTTCCCCAGAATGTGAGCTCCTTGAGGCCAGGAAGGATGGATAATTTACCTCTATATCCACATGCCTGGCACCATGCCTGGCTTGTTGGAGCTGTCTTGCTGAAAGCAGATGGTAGAGCAAAAGCACAAAGAAGTGTGTGGTCAGGAGCTCTGTCAGGGTAGGCAGTCAGGAGGAGGACTTAACGGGGGAAGCAACATTGAGCTGTTTATCTGAGAGATGATTTGGTGTGAGCCAGCTGGGAAGGTGGAAGATGTTGGGAATAGAAATATAAGGCAGAGATAAGAAGCAGCGTGGGGTACTTGGATGCCCATACTCAGTGCCTTCAGATTCCAACAGAACGCTCGGATCACGGTGGGTACTCAGTAAGTGTTTGTGGATGAATGAATGAATCAACAAATGCATCCCTGACATGCTTCCTCATTGTAGGGACTCTGCCATCTAGAGAGCCAAGCCTGTCCTGGGCAAGTCTATTGTTTGTGTTTCAAAATACAGGTTTTATCATTTTCCAGATATGGTGAGGCCAAATGATCAAGAGATAACTGCTGTTGAAAAGATAGTTTGTCACTCTCAGATCCCAAGAGGAGGGGACAGGTCACAGCACGAGGTGTAGAGACACACAAGGAAGCACTGGGATCAGTTAGAAAGCTCAGGGAGCAGGAGGAAAGCATGAGGGAGGGTCTTTCATGTGATTTCAACAGGAAGGAATGGGCAAGGCAGTATGAGAAAGTTTAGGATTGACTACTTTGAGTAATTTTTGCTGGCTCAGGGACTAGTGGCTACCTCTGGTTGTCTGGGACCTGTCCCTGGGGTGATTGGGGCAGGTAGATAGCAGTCCTAATGAGAGTACAACAAAGAAGAGGTGTTGGATTGGTGGGTTTTCCTGTCTCCAGAACCTGGCTATCCCTGAGAGGAACAGTCTCTCCAGATTCATCAATGTCTAAGATGTTAAAGCAGTAAATACAGAAACCAGAAAATATAGTATTACAATTGACAATTAGGGAGCCCTGTCCCCTGGGTCACTTGGTGGCGGTAGATCTGTGACCCCCAGGAACTTTCATGGCCTAACTTGTCTTGATAACATCCTTTTCATGTCAGTTTTGGCTGCATTTTATTATTTCATTCAGCGACTTATCCAATAAACATTTGCTGGGTGTCCACTATAAACCAGGACCTGTGGCAGGCTCTGATCCTGGCATGGGACTTTACTAGGAATCAAGTGCAGTCCCTGCCTATGCAGTCCATGCTCCAGGAACCATCCTCTGTTAGAGATTCCCGACCCTCTCAGGACTCCTCAGGTAGAGCCTGAGGACTCCTCAGGTAGAGCCTGAGAGCCTTGGGGCTAGGTTTAGTGATATCTACAGAGGCAGTTTCTTTTTTCATAAGGGAGGATTTGTTTTTAATCAAAGAGAGGGTCTTGTGTCAGTTTGAGAGCTTTGCCTTTTTTGTGATTTAAGGGTAAGTCAAAGGCAGGCCATTTAATAACAGGCCCGAATTCATATGTCTCAGAGACCAGGCTGTGACTTTAAATGGTGTGAAGCCCCCACTGGCTGGTCTCACAGGGGCAATCTGAGTATTGATCCTGAATTTTCAAATGGCTTTGGAAAATGCAGCACGATTGTAGGAGAGATTTCCAATTAACTTGGTCTGTTCAAAATGGCTGTATGCCTGGGAATCCATTCAAATTTTCCAAAAGGCTTTATCTCTTGAAACAGAAAACATAAATGGTAAAGAAGAAGAAAAAAAAATCAAAGTTACCGAATATGGAAATGACCACTTTGGGGTTTCCGCAAACTATATCCTGCTAACTCCCTGCTATACAGTGGAGCTTTTAGAGGTAATGAGGCAAGTTCCATGGTGTCATTTATCTGCCTACCCTTGTCCTGTTCTTCCTGCTGGCAGGGTACAAGGTTATCCCAGGCAGATGTGGTGTTGGGCTCCTCCTTCCCATCCGCTGGGAAAAGCCTTGTACTCAGAAGGCACTTACTGCACCATGGGGAGATTGAACTGAAGAGACAAGCATCCCCAGGAAGGTATGGGATGCTGAGAGCTCCTCCTGTTACCTGTTACTTTGCTCTGAATTGGAGGCAGAGGAGGAGCAACTTCTCTGAGGCTGTAGTCTCAGGTCACTTCCTTCTGGGCACTAGGTCTTTCTTTGCTCTCACCACATGCTTGGCACTGCCATAGGTATTTTATAGCACCATTGCATTAACTTTCCAGGTAACCCTTTGCAATTGGCATTATTTCTTCTATATTACAGATGAGGAAATGGGGAGGCTTTGAGTGTGTTCATTAGGAATGTTTCCAAGACCCTATCTTTCCATTCTGCTAGCCTGAGACAGTCATCTTTACCATGGTATTAGACAGTCAAATGTGAGGTAACTGCACTCAGAAAAGCTTTGATTTTATCAGTCAGACTAAGAAGAGAGAGATCTAGTCCTCCAACCCCAGGACCTATTTATGAGATCAACAAACTAGTTCCCAGAGGCAGGTAGAACAAGTTTTGAAGGTATATATCCCTTGGGTACCTTTGGGACTGGGGGTGGATGGAACAATCATTTTTCTCCCTTTTCTTCTACTCAGGAAGATCCCACCACCCACAATATAGGCAAAAAATTCCAACTCATCTTCCCAGCCTCACTTGTGCGTAAGAGTGACCATGTGACTCTGTTTCCGAATAATACTTCCTCCCCAGTGAAAGGAGAGTGACCTTCAGGAAAGCTGACTTCCTCCCTCCAGTTCCTTCTTGCCTTGGACAACATCATGAGATGATGGGCTCTCTAGAATCATTTTTATGATTATGAGAAATCACATCTATATGAGGTGTGATAAAAAAACACAGTAAATGTTTAAATTAAAAAAACTTATTACAGCAAAATACACATTGCCATTAATCTCCCTCGAAAAACTCCCCATGGATTCAAACACACTTATCTTTCTTGCCACTTTCTGAAGCAGTTCTGGAAGTCCTCCTTCATGAACATCTTCAGTTGTACAGTCATGAAGTCTTGAATCAATTTGAAACATTTACCTTTCATGATCATTTTGACTTTGGAGAAGAACCAGAAGATGCATCGTGCTGGATTGGTGAATAAGGTGGATGAGGACACACCATAATGTTTTTATTTGACAGAAATTGCCATACCAGAAGCAATGTGTGACACAGAGTATTGTCATCATGTAAGATGAAACTAAAGATACTCATGAAAGAGGATTTCCAGAATACTTCAGAAAGCGGCAAGAATGATGGGATAAGTGAGTTCACAGCCATGGCAAATATTTTGAGGGAGATTAATGGCAGTGTGTATTTTACTGCAATCATTTCTTTAAAAATTTAAACATTCACCATATTTTTTTTAAATCAAAAAATGTGATATGTGTTCTGAGAATGGCAGAATGGGTAGGTAGAGAAGGCTGCATATTTTTTGTAACATCATTAGAAGAGTATTTATCTTCAGGTTTTCTTTTTTTGGAGCAATGGTTAAATGTTTTTATTATGCAAGGCATTGTTTGTTGAGTATTCTGAGTAGAGTTTATTCTTAGGCATTCTCTGAAATCACCCCTACTGTTGAAATTGTGGAGAAGGAAATATGGGCAGTGATAAGTCCTGAGTAATAACTCTGTGGGCAGAGAGTCTGCAAATCCAAGATCAAGGTCAGAAGACCCAGGGCACTAGGCAGCAGGTGTTAAGGATGTCAAGTAAAAACAAATCCAAATCCAGGTAAGGAAAGGCCTTATTTGAAAAGATTATTGTAATAAAGGAAGGCAGATTATTGTCACACAGAATACTTTGACCATGAGATCTGTAAGTGGCTCAATGGTCAGGCAGAAATCAATTTTCTTTTAGGGAAAGTAGTAACTAGGCTAGAGAAGACCCAGGGTGGGGAAATAGGATGAGAGGGTTTGTTATAGTACAATTGATGAGGGAGCATTTTTCACTGAGGTCAGCTAATTTTCTGGGAGAGCACGTAAGGAGAGGTTATCACATATTCCATGATCAAGGGTGGACCAAAGCTCATGGACCTGTAGAAAGAAGAGAAACCTGGTTCATACTTGGTCAATCTGGCAGGCATTTTGTCTAGATTGATCACTGGGGACTACAGAGATCAGGGGGTACCCTGATCTAAGTTACTTAAGATTGTATAGAATAATAGCTTTCAAGTTATGCCTTGCCTTGAGTGACTCTATTTTTGCAAAATAGCAGTTTGCTCCATTTTGAGTGCAAATGCTAAGAATGACTCCACATCTTTGTGTGTGTGTGTGTGTGCAAGTAAACAACTACCATCTAGCACAAACCATGATGCATGGACCAATAAATAACTTACACAAGTAAAATATTACCACCTATGTTGTTGTTGTTGTTAGGTGCTGTAGAGTCGGTATCTTTGTTAGGTGCTATAGAGTCGGTATCTGACTCATGGCGACCCTCATAGGGTTTGCAATGGCTGACTGTTTCGGGATTGCCTTGGGAGTGGATTGCCAGGCCCTTCTCCCATTTTTGCGGTGCTGGGAATCAAACTCAGGTCCTCAGAGTCTGCAGTGCAGCACTCTACCAACTGAGCTAAATCAGCTGCTATTATCACCTATAAGCTTATCAAATCAAGTCAGGAGCACATGGACACATGGGCATGTCAAAACCATATCAGAAAAACCAGGCTGTGAACTTATCAAACACACCAGAACAACAAGTGATGCAACCCCTTCACAGGAATCACATAAAAGGAGGGACAACTAAACTCCTAGATCTGGCAGCACTCACAACCCATTCATCATATCACTGGGTGCAGGCATCATGGGATGGCAAATGACAAACTCCCAACTCTGTGTCCAGGGCTTCAGCTCAGCATCCTCAGCAGGATCCACATACTTGACACAGCCTGCTCAATTTGAATTGCCATTGTCTGGGCCCAGGCCTATGCCTTGAACCAGCTCTGCGTGCCTTAAACTAGCTCTGCTGGTGTGTGTGTGTGTGTGTGTGTGTGTGTGTGTGTGTGTGTGTGTGTGCACGCTTTATATACATGAAATATTGTATGAAGTATAATGTGTGATCTGAGAGTTAATATTAATTAAAATTAGATTAGAAGAACCTGTGACAGCCAATGGCCATTGACTATCAAGTGAAATCAGTAGTACTTGGTGAATTAATGCCAGTGAATTTGATGTAGTTTGTGAACTTATTGTTATTCAATAAACCCTGACATTTTGGAAAGACATAAATGTGTTCCTCTATGTTTCTGACATAATGTGCTGATGACAGGAACAAACAGCTGAGAAAATCATTTCTGAGACAAAGACCAGGGAATGTGGATGTGTGTCCTCATCACAGGTTAACAAAGGAGGGGCCTGTGAGTATTAATCTAAATTGCCTATAGGGGGTGGTCTTTACAGTGAGCCATTTCCTAGAGCACAAAAAAATATGGGTAGGTGGGGGTTCTTAACTGTGTCTCTTTTCCAGGAGCCCCAAGCTCAGATGAAGTTCAACATCATCAAGGAAGGAAATTTAAAAAGCTAAATTCAGATCTTTTCCCAACTCTGAAGTCACTGAGGCCATGATAGAAACTTGAAATAAGCCATGGTGCAAGTATTTACTCTATAGAAGTGGGCAGGCACTATATCTCATGACTCCACCCATCCCTGCCGAATGCTGGTTGCATGCCTCTGATTACAAAGAAAAAAAATGAAGTTATTGTATTCCTTTGACACTCAAGGTAATAAATAAAGTAGTAAAGCTTACGTTGAGAACATACAAATGTTTGTTTATAAAGTACAGGGGATAGAGAGGGAAGAATTAGAAGTTATCTGACTCTTGGATCCTCAGTGCCTGGATCCAGCTCTGAGTTTTAATAAATGGGCCCCTTGTGGCATGAAGGAGTTAATAACCCTCCCTCAGTGACCAACTTACTTGCCTTGTTGTGCTGTTTTTACCTTGGGTGTGCCATTTTGTAATTTAATTAAAACCAGAGGCTTGAGATAATGGGCTGGTGGTGCCTGTGGTCCTACCTTGGGTAAAAGGTGGGCACCTGGGGGCAGGAGAAAAGGTCATCCAAGGCATCAGGGGATTGGGAGCAGTTGTTCAATTATCCCAGTTAATCCAAACAAAGTAGTTACCTAAAGCCCTGACTCACCGAGCCTAGTGGGACCTGAAGAGTGGAAAATGTTTGGAGATGCTGGGCCCAGGGATGACCCACTTACTACGGTCACCACCTAGAGTGTCTTCTCCAAAGTGTGCTTTGAGGAGCAGCAGCTCTTTGCTTTGCTAGAAGTACCCCATTCCCTACCCCAAAAGGAGTTCATAATTAAATGAGTTGGGAAAACATTGGCTTTCCCAAAGGTAAAGTGTGTTTTGTTGTTGTTGTTGTTGTTGTTGGGTTTTGTTTTGTTTTTATAGCAGCCTTCTCAGAGACTTTAATAGGCTATAGTACTGCTTTTCAAACAGTCTTTTTCAAATTTCTAGGTTTGGCCATTGTAGGGAAAAATTGGGAGGAAATTGGCAAAAACTCCCAAACTGGGAAAATGGCATTTGAATATCTGGTTTGTAAGTTAGAAATCTAGGGAAAATCAAAGTAATTTGGTTGCACGTTTGTACAAAACCCTTCCTGATTGGATAATTGGACTGAAAGCTGATTGGCTCAGGCCATTCCATGGGCGAACTATATAAAGAGTTGTGCTGCTGCAGCTTGACCTCTTTTTTGGCACGGCCTTTCTGGCATCCCTTTCTGCGCCTTCTCGCCTGTCCCTGCCCGGACCACAGATGAGGAAGCGCCTCTCCCGCTGCTCTCCCCTGGACCTTTGATGAGGAAAAAACACTCTCCCGTCGCAATCCTCAACAAGGAAAGGAACCTGCTCTCTGTCTGACCAACGACAAAGCAACAGCTGTCTCCTCCTGACCACCAAGACGACCAACACAGGTGTTTGCCCCTGGAAGGCAAAAGCGCCTGAGGCTTTTCCTTTCTCCCGTCTCCTCCGGGGTCCTGAGGGCCACAGGAGTCTGCGCCTCTCACCTGAGGGTCCCGAGTGAATTGTGTTTAGTATCTGTGTGTGCGGCGGCGCAGCCCGTCCAAACCTCCAGGCCGGACCGGGAGGCACGTGCCCCACATAGATTTGGCGCCCGAACATGGGGCCCAACATAGTTGGTACCCGAACGTGGGGCCCAACAGCCATGACCAATAGCAGCTCATGCCATGTGCAACTTATCACACAAATGTTGACACCCAACTTGGTCAAACCCCTGCTTTGTGCACCAGGTTCGTGGGGTATGCCCTCGGATGGTTCAGTAATGTACAGTTGTTATAAACAGCCCTAGCTGCTTTCTCTTAGTTTTTGTACTTAACCCTGTGTGGCCCCTTAGCAAGCAGTGTGTGGCACAGTGTGTAATACCATGCTAGTGTAACTGGCTTGTCTCCTTCTCTGAACAGAGCACACTTCTGCCCCAGTGAGTCCCTCCTCCCTCTTCCTGGGACTCCTGAGGTCAAGCTGACCAGTGAGTAGCATCCTGCTACTGTGGGGAACCCTGCTCTGTCAGGGCTGAACATTGGTGCCCAGGTGAGCAGCATTGCCTAAATATACCGGGGCAGCCAGAACTGACTCTCCAGAGCCTGAATGGGACTCTGATGGAACAGACTAGCTCTCCTGGAAAGTTGCACCTTCTCTGGAAAGGGTCAAATGAAAATCAGACAAGTCCCCAAACATAAGGGAAGACAAGGACATCCTGGGCATTTTTTCCCCTGTCCTCTATAGAATCAAAGGGGCTGAGATTTAGCTCAGTTGGTAGACCACCACTGTGCTGTCTCTGAGGTCCCAAGTTCGATTCCCAGCACTGCAAAAATGGGAGAAGGACGTGGTAATCCACTCCTCAGGCAATCCCAAAATTGTCAGCCATTGAAAACCCTATGAAGATCACTATGAGTAGAATAAGACTCGATGGCACCTAACAACAACAACAGTAACAACAACAACAACAACAACAACAGGCTCAAAAATGCAGAAAAGGTATAGCAACCTTTAGGTTTGGTTTTCATGGAAGCTTCCAGAATTCTCCAACGGCCCATAACGCTACCTCTGGGGAACAATATGCCTGCTCCCATCTGAGACCTGCAAATTAAGGAATGTGTGTATGTTAGAGTTGGGTGGCCTTCAGCCAGTGCAGCTGCAGGCCCAGGTCCACCTCCTGGCCCCAGCACTGTTTCCCCATAGTGTGGCAGGTGGGTGCTGTGCAAGGCGGCTTCCCCTTCCCGTCCCTTGCGCTAATTCTCCTCATGCATCCATGTAGGAAGTCAAGTGTAAATAGAAGGCTCCAGCTCCCGGGTCAGGCGGCTGTCAGAATTTCCCCTTCCCTCTGAAATGCTCACTGTCCCTGCCATCTCTTTATTCTGTAACTGTCAGAGCCGGCTCCTTCCAAATCTCTTTGCGGACAGCTTCCCTCCTCAGTGACAATGTCTGTGACCCGAGAAGTCCCTGGAATTAGGCTGTGTCTTTCTGAGCAGAGACAGCTTCGGATGGTTTTCCTCCCTCTCTCACCACTTGGTCCTTTAGTGTGAGTGACTATTCCCTCACCAGTGGGGTCCAGGTGCCGGTTTAGGGGAGGGAAGTGCTGCAGAAGGAGCCCCTCAGGTAGAGGGTGTCACCATCTACCACGACCCAAGTACTGGTGCAGACAGAGCGAGACCCTAGGAGGGCTGGGCATTAGGTAGAGCTGGGCTGGGGGGTCTCTCTCATGTCAAGTGGACGTGTCCGGCTAGTGTGTGAGGAGGGCAGAGGCAGGTCATTTGGGCAGAAATGAGCAGATGCCATGGGAATAGAGGAGAAGATCTCCAAGGCAGGTTGTGTGCAGCTGAGGAGAGAGGGGAAGGCCACCCAAGGTTAGTTAAGATGGAATAGCAAGAAGAATCCAGAAAGGAGGCTGGGAAAAAGATGTTAAAGGAGTAGGGAGGAGATTAGGTGGGGACAGTGTCTCAGCAAGCCAGGGAGGAGAGAATGAACAGTGTCATGTTACCAAGAAATCAAGGAGGTTGAAGACTGAGAGGAGGAACTGGTCGGTAACTAAGATGGCTGCCGGGCCAGGGGGCCAGGTGTGGCTGTGCGAGCTGCACACTGCACACTGCACACCTCCAGGGTGGCCAGCCCCACCCTCGTCTGTGTGGATGGGGATCCCAAGAGTCACAGAGGGCATTGCCTATGTGGCTACTGGGGACAACCCTGCTTGTGAGAATCCTGTCAGCTGAGGGGCACGGGCAGAACCCCATGGTCAGTTGCTGAGGCATGAGTGCAAGGTGAAACAGGAGCTGGAGGCTAGAAAGGTGGTCCTTGAAATGTGTTTAGGGGTGAAGAAAAGAAAAAGAAAGAGGACTGGAAAAACTAGAGGGAAAGCAATGTGATTTCCCACTTGAATCACAGCTGGGGCTTAGAAATCTATGCATAACATATGCATGGGGAAACCAGGAAGGTGGGTGAGACACTGAGGGAACGGAGGGGCAAGGAGCCCACACACTCAGTCTTGAGCCGCTATTCACCCTGTGGCTGTGTGGCAACTATAGGCAGCTTCTTCCTGTCAGGGAACATTCATCCAGTGATAGGTGCTGGTCAGAGAGGGCCTGGCCAAGGATGGAGGCTGAGGCTAGATTTTGAGGTGGCTGATGGAGGATTTTTTCTGAGATGACCTTAGTTTGAGCTGAGACCTGAGTGAAGACTAGGGTGAAGTCACACCTAGAAGGCAGAAAGGAGGTTCTAATGTTTGAGAGGCAAGAAGAGGCCTAGAGATGGGAAGGAGCCTGAGGTGAGGCCAGAGCGGTGAGGAAGCCAGGACAGGTGGGCCACAGGCTAGGAGAAGACGTTTCCCTGAGAGAGGGCGGTGGTGTGTGGGTATGGTTTACCCTTCCTGGGAACCCAAGGTCTTCCTGAGGGTCTTAGGCAACTCCCAGCTTGCTGTAGAGTGAAAAGCTGCGGCTGGAAGGAAAGCCCTTCTTCCAAGTTGGCCCCCAGGCCATGGCTTACCTGAGTCAAGCAGAGTTTAAACACATGTTTTCCTGGAAGGTCTCCAAGTCAGGCCCGAGGGCTAGGCACTTCCACCAGGTGCCGTGGGCATGGAAGGCGGGGGAAACTGAGTCCTTTTAGTGTCACTTCTCCTATGTAGACACCTGTTGTACTAAACTCTGATGCCCTGCTGCCTTTCTGTCTGCAGCCCTGCATTTCCTTTGGTTCTCTTTCTCCATCCCCACTGCTCTCGTGCTACCTCTTACTGCTCAAGCTTCTTCTTGTGAGCATCTTCTTGGCTCAGCTCAAGTGTGAAATTCTTTTTATTGGGGGAAGGGAATGAGACAAGGTCTCACTATGTGGCCCAGGCTGGCCTTGAACCTGTTATCCTCCTGCTTCCACCTTGTAAGAGCTAGGATTACAGTTATGTGCTACTACGCCCAGCTCAAAAGTTACATCCTTTCCTTTTTTATGCATTTCCTTATTGTAGATATTAGCAGAAAGGCAGTTTGATTGAAAAATTCATATTAAAGTGTTAGTGACCGATAGTACCATCACATTCATAGGTAGTGGAAGGATAGCATTCAAATTGGTGTTTTTACTCAGAATATTTAGGATACATGTTTGCCAAAGATGAGTTTTAGAAAGATAGGAGAAAGATTTGGAAATAGGGAAACTTTGTATGGATGCATGATCATGACTAAGGCTGACTTTGTTTCCAGATCTAAAAGGACAAAAAGATACATCTCCATATTAACAAGTCAAGACTGACTTAGCTTTCTGGTCTTGAGGGCAGGGTAGTTACAAAGCACAGTTTTGACATTGTGTTAGTCCCAATCCAAAGCCAGCTTCTCTGGTTAGAGTTAAAAATGACACCAAAAAAGGCTAAAGAAGCAATCGTTGCACATCTTCTATGTGTACATTTTCTCATGACTATTGCAACCCACGACATAGATGCTATTATTGTTTCATTTTCCAGATGAAACAGGCTGAGGAACTTCCAGTAGCCGCCATGTGTAGAGAAGTAAAATCTGATGTAGTAAAAGAGCTGGAATCCAAACCCAGGCCTGTCAGGATTCACAGCCCTCCTCCCTCCCCCGTGCTTTCTGGTGAAAACTGCTAAGGTGGAGGCAGTCACCTGGCCACAGCAATCACAGCTCGTCCCATTACCAGGACTGCGCTTTTCTGTCTCTCTCTGGGACTCAGTTTGTTCGCCTTAAAAGCAGGGAGGCCGACCAAATTATCCAACGCCTTCCGGCTCTGAGTTCCCCATGTCGGTGACCCTTTGCTAGGTCAGTCCATGGTTCGTCTGGTCCGCCAGCATCAGCCGCACTATGGGATTAGGGCGCTGGTTCCTTGGGAAGAAGTCACGCTAAGGGTGGGGAGCGGGGTGTACTTTGGGGCAGCACCAGGCAAAGCCACAGCAGCCTGCAGCGACGGCACTGGCGCCCCGCGGATTGTTCAGCTAAGTCTGGGATTTCCCGGGGGCTGGGCGGCCCGTGAACCCCCTGAACAGGGCTGCGCCCCGCCCAGCGAGAGCCAGAGTCTTTTTTTTTTTTTCCCAGGCCTTCGGAAGCCGCTTTCCAGGCGGCGAGAGTTTAGGGCTGTTCTTCCTCTGCCCGCGAGAGCGCAGAGGTCAGGTGGAGTGTAACTCTGACAGATGAAATCTGCTCCTTGTTTGGAAACACCCTTTTCAAATCCATCCCGAGATGGGATTAAGAGAACAGCTTTGGCTCGTTTTCAGGACTGTCATCTGATGAACATCTCTGAGCTCATTCGAAGGAAGTGACAGAAGAGAGTGAGATTTCAAATCAGGGAAATTGGCGACCGGCTCTGCTCCAGTCGGCCTCCCCACCTCCTCCAGCCTGCGCAAAAACAAAGGCTCCGCAGTAGGAAAGCGGCACAGCGCCACCTCCCGGCAGCTGCCCAGCCTGTCGGGGCCTCTGGCCCAAGCCGGGGCTGCCCTACTTCAGGGGTTGTGATGCGCGGGCGACGTACACCTGTCCCTCCCTGTCCCTCCCGGGAAACGCAAAGGAGGTCCTCGAGTTCCCAGGTTTCTCAGCTAGTGGTGTGCGTGTATGTGTGTGGTTGTCTTGCACGTACACATGCAGACGCAAGCGCACACATGGACCTAGAAAGCAATTTGAACACAGAGTAGGATTAGCTTCTCTTCTAAGGAGAAATTCTCTATCTACTTTTAGGCAACTTTTGAAGGCAAGATGATAGTGATTAGGATATGAACTCGAGCCAGTTTGCCTGGGTGTGAACCACAGCTCTGTCACTTAGTAGCTGTGCAATCTTAGGCAAGTCACTTAGCCTCTCTGGTCTTCTTTTCTCTCCTAGAAAATAAGGATACTGAGCGTATCAGCCTCAGAAGGTCACTGCAAGAAATGAGTCCATACAGATCAAGTGGTCAGTACAGTGCCTGGCCCATGATGAGCACATAATATGTTTCAGCTACTGTTGTTATTCAGTTAAACAGAGCTCACACGGAAGTCTATGTAACTTAGTGAGACCCTGTCTCAGGATGTAAGGAAAAAAAAATAAAAGGGCTGGGGGTGCAGCTCAGTGGTCCAGCACTTGCAAAGCATGCAGGCGTGAGGCCCCAGGATCAACCCCCAGTACCACACACACACACAAAAAAAAAAAACAGAGCTCACACATATTTCTTCCCTCTTTACACCTCACCTGTTGGCCTGTTTCTAATTTCTTCTTGGCCAATATGTCCTATGCAGATATTTCCAGGTCCAGAAAGTGAATACTAAATCCACAATTTTGCTGACATAATTGACCCTACCGAAAGTCCCACCCTTAGATTTTATTATGTAGACTCCTGAGCAGATCTTGAGCATCATCCTTGGGGAAACTCCTGTGCCCTCTGTTTTTCCTAAAGCAAGGAAGCTAGGCACTCAGTGATGCGGAATCAAGGAGGACCAGTGGTCGGCCTGTGGCTGATGGATCTCTCCTAGATGCTGCATTGAGCTTTGGCTCAGAAGGCACAGCTCGTCCTGGATTTCCACACCGTTGTCTGCACAGAGTTCCAAGGATGCTGGTGGAGAGGAACGGGTTCCCTTTCAAGCCCTCCTGGCACCTCGGCACCAGAAGGGTTTCTGGGAAGCTGTCTTAGGGCCCGCCTTGGGACGCTCATCCATCCGGACAGGACATTCTCCCAACCTAGAGAAAAGATGGCGAGGTGACAGGCTGCCAGAGTCAGGGGTTGGCCTTTCCCAAAGTCAACCATAAATCAAAGCCTCCAAGATGACCAAATGTCACCGGCAGCTCTGGAGTCTCGGGGGGCATGGGGCTGATGACAGGAGCCCACCTCTTCCCCAGCCCGTCTGCTGCCAGAGAGGACCAGGGCGGGCTGCTCATCGCCACCGAGGAAGTTTTCCTGCTGTTTAATGAGGCTCGGCTCTCCCAGGGAAGGAGGGCCCAGCCTAAACATCTGTCTCAACAAAGGGGTCAGAGTCTTGGAGACACAAAAGCTTCTCCGCCGCCTCCATTCTCTGGTCTTTATCGCTCCCAGAAGCCATCCGGTGAATGTGCTCAGGCAGCCATGACTTTGCCACTGAGGACATGTCTGGGGAGCACAGCCAGGCGTCAGGGCGAGGAAGGAAGGAGGGACAGGGAGAGCCCTTTGAATCCCCTTAGACTTTGCCCTTGGCTTCCTCCCCTGGGCAAGACTGAACCATGACTCACCTGGTTTAGAATGTTTTGTTAGCCAATCTTTGTTTTGCAGTAAAACCTCCAACGCCTGGAGAAAATAGCTATAAGGGAACTTGGAGGAGAGTTTGCCACGTCTTGGGCCTCATAAATAATCTGTTTATGGGGGACAACAGGTGACCAAAAGAGCCAATTCCAGACTCGAAATCTTCAGACGGGTGGCTGAGGACTTGGAACTTGTGGGATTTTTGCTGAAAATCACAAAGCATTAATGTTTTAGGTTGGAAGAGTTAAATACATAATGCAAGGCTGCATCTGTCCACAGAACCACAGAGGTCTCTGGACATGTTGCTGTTGCAACCTGCCATTTATTAGCTATTTGACTTTGAACTAGTTGCTTCACGTCTCTTCATCTCAGTTTCCTCATCTGTCAAAAGGATTAGCACTATTGCTGTGAAGACTAAATGACCAACAATGAGACATTTCATCTCCTCTAGTGCTTGGCACATAGACAATCAATGGCACACAATCAAGTACAGAAGTTTAAGGAAGGTGTATCGGAGAAGCTAACATGACAAATGCCTTTCCACTGAAATTACTATTTCTCAATTTTGTTTTTGTAAATTTGTGCAAGATTGCTTCTTCCTGATGGTAGTGGCAGGTGTGATGGGGCCTGGATACCACAGGAAGCCTTGGTAATTACAGCAGTATAGCTTAAGAACTACCATGCTAGGCCTCAAGCTTCTCTAGACCTAGCAAAACACCTGACCAATGGCATGGTACCCAGGACACTCACGAATCCAACCAGTGTCATATAAATGATAGGTTCAAATCCCAACTCCAGTATTCCCCAGTGGCATCATCTTAGGCAAAGGGACCAGGAATATTAACAGTATCTCCTTTGCAGGTCTAGGTGGGTAAAAGCAATTGCATAGATCTAACCTGGAGGATAGTATTGAGCACAAAGTAAATTAGAAAGGAAAGTAAATGACAATAATTTCTGCAGGGTTTGAGCCTCAGCTATCAACCCACCCCTTTCTCTCATACTCAGGGGAGGCAATTTAGAAAGTAACATTGCTATAGGAATAATCTTGAATGTGTTAAAAAATTCATGCACAGACTTAGTCATTACCAGTAATAAGTGATTTGTTCATAACCGCATAACTGATGGAGGTCAGAAGTCCTCCAGTGCAGGTGGGTGGTGTGCTTTTCTCAAGGCTTCTTGAAGTGTGTATTACTTCGCTGTGGCTGCTGTAACAAATTACCACAAACTTACTGGTTTAAGCCAACACTGATTTCTCATCTTAAGTTCTGAAGGTCAGAAGTTGAAAATGGATGTCAGTGGGCTAAAGTCAAGGTATTGGGGGAGGGGGTGGCTGAGTATCTCCTGGGAGCACTAGAGAAGAATCATTTCCTTGCTTTTTCCAGCTTTTAAAGGGCTGCCTCACTCCTTGGTTTGTGGCCACCTTCCATCTTCAAAGCCTGCAGTAGTGTTAGAGCCTTTTTCACAATGCCCCGACTCTGGTTCAGACTCTTTTTCCTCCCTCTTCCTGATTTTAAGTCCCTTGTGATTAAACTGGGCTGACCGCAATAATCCGGGATAATCTCCCTAGTTAAGATCAGGTGACTAGCAACTTTAATTCCATTTGCAACCCTAATTTCTACTTGCCACGTAACATAACATATTCACAGGTTCTGGTAATTCTTGGAGGGAATGGCATTATTTTGGCTACCATATAAAATACTCTTGAGTCTGCCAAAATTACTTGAAATTCATTCAAACATATTGTTGCTTTAATCACTGTCATTAACAAATATCCCATAATAACTTCACAACTGACTTTGATCAGTAGTCTTCCAATACTGGCAGATGCACATAAAATGTGAAAGGATAGGAAAATATGACATTTTTTTCATAAAACAAAATTGACTCCATCTAAGGAACTGTTCTTTTAGTATTAAAATGATGGCAGCTGATGACAGTTTTGCAAATGACAGTTTTGCAGATGATAGTGGCTTTTTTTTTTTTTTTCAGTACTTGTGGGATGAACTCTGGCCCTTTCATAGACTTTATAAATGCTCTACCACTGGGTTGCACTCCCAACCTATTTTTTAGTTTTAATTTGAGACAGGGTCTTGCTAAATTATGCAGGCTGCCTCTGGCCTTGAACTTGCAATCTTCTCGCCTCAGCCTCCTGAGTCACTGGATTATAGGAATGCATTACCACACCCTGCTTAGCTTTTTTGATTTTAATGAACTTGGCAAATATGAAAGCTGATAGTTTGTAATCCAGGGCCTTTGGGGAAAGAGGAGATCTAGCTGGTCTATGTAATTCACAAGATAGGAACCATTATCTCCCCCAGGAATGCTGTTGCCAGCCCAAAGCACCCAGGCCACAGACCTCTCCACTCAGGGCCTGTACCATCTCTGCCCCTTGTTCACACTTACCAGGGTTTTAGAATTTGGAGCTAAAGGACTGGGGGTCTGAATCCCTCCTCTGACATGGAACAGTCACTTCCCTGTCCTGCCATCCATAGAATTACAATGACAGGAATCCCACTGGGGCCTTCTTCCAGGATTGTCAGGAGAACCAAATGAAAAGGCTGTAAAAGGCTGTACAAATAAAAATGGTTCTTTTTATAACCAAAACACAGACTCTCAGTTTCTGGATCTTTCAACAACTTTTCTGAAGCGCTAAGAGAAAGATAGAGGGGTACAATTAAGTATTTGGGGAATCATGGTGAGAATGATAGTATTTTCTCCCAAAAACAAAAGGTTTTTTTATAAATTTAATTGTGCTAAAACACACACAACATATATTTACTGTGTTTTTTTTTTATTTGTTTGTTTGTTTGTTGAGACTGGTTCTCTCTAGGTAGACCAGGCTGGCCTCAAATTTGTGGTCCTCCTTCCCCCTGAGTGTTGGGACTTCAGATATGCACCACTATGGCCAGCCTGCCTGAACTTAATTTTTAAGTGTAAAGTTTAGTTGTGTTAGATACATTCACACTGTAGAGCAACCAACCTCCAGAACTTCTTCCTGCTTCAAAAGTGATACTCTGTCTCCATTAAGCAGCAGCTTCCAATCCCTCGCATTCCCAAGACTCCGATAACAACCATCTAATTTTATGTTCCTATGGTTTCACTACTCTGGGTACCTCACACAAACGGAATTGTATGGCATTTGTCTTTTGCGACTGGCTTATTTCACTTAGCATAGTGTCCTCAAGGGAAATGTTGTAGTATGTGCCAGAATTCCCTGTCTTTTTAATATCAAATACTATTTATTGTACGTATGTATCACATTTTGTTTATACATTCATCTATCAATGGACATGGGTTGCTTCCACCTTTTGGCTATTGTGAATGAAGCTGCTGTGAATGTAGGTATACAAATATTTCTTCGAGACCAAGTTTTTGGCTCTTTTGAGTATATACCCAGAAGTATAATTGCTGGATCATATGGTAGTTCTGGGCTGGGGCTTAGCACAGTTGATAGAGTGCTACTCCGCACTCTCTGAGGACCTGGTTCAATGCCTGGCACCACAAAAACGAGAAAAGGACAGGACAATCCAATCTCAAACCAATCCTGAAACAATCAGCCATTGAAAGCCCTATGAGGGCCACTATGAATCGGACCCAACTCAATGACACCTAACAACAATATTTTTAGTTTTTCAAGGAACTGTCATACTCTCCTCCATAGTGACTACACCACTTTACATTCCCAACAGTGTGTAAGAATTCCAATTTCTCCACATCTTTGCCAAAAGTTTTTTGTTTTTTTGATAATAGCTATTCTAATGGGTGTGAGGTGATCCTAATTTTCCATTTTTATCACAAAAGTAATATATGCTCATAGGAAAAATATTGAGAAGGTACAGAAAGGCAAAAATGGAAACAAAATTCATCTACTTGCCCCTTCTCCTTCCTACTTCATAGAAGTCACCAAAATCACACTTCTTTATGTATCCAGAAAATTCCACACAAACATACTCATGTTATATATATATATATATATATATATATAGAGAGAGAGAGAGAGAGAGAGAGAGAGAGAGAGAGAGAGAGTCATTTATACTATACATGCTATTTATCACTTTATAAATTTCACTTGGGGCTGGAGTTTAGCTCTGTTGGTAGAGTGGTTGCTCTGCTCAATCTGAGGCCCTGGGTTCTATCCTCAGCACTGCAAAAATGGGAGAAGGACCTGGCAGCCTACTCCCGAAGGAATCCAAAACAATCAGCCATTGAAAACCTTAAGAACATCAGAGAAGCACTGACATATTGCCAGGCATGGCACAGTGTCAGGGAGTATTTTGTTCTGTTGTCCATAGGGTCGCTATAAGCTGACTTGACTCCTCAGCACCTAACAACATAACCACAACTTTCACTTAGTTACACATCTTGGAAGCATTTTCATGCAAGCTCCTATAGACTGACCTCACTTCTTTTCATAACTGCATAATATTCTGTTGTATGGCTAATAATTTAAGCAACTTCCTATTATTGTAGCTTTTACAAAGCTTTTATATAAAAAAAGCAATCAACAATGAGGGTCTATGTAGCAGTGATTATAAGAGCAGACCTGTAGCTCAGCTGTTTAGTTCAAATCCCAGCTCTGGGGTGTTGGGCAAGTGATTTATGTTCTCTGGGTCTTGGTCTCCCCATATCTAAAATAAGAATGATTATAGAATTTGCCCCTAAGGATATTGCAAGGGTTAAATGAACCAGTACCCATAAAGTATCTAAAACATAAGGGGTGTGGTGTGTGTTAATTATTACTTAGCTTTAATCAACATCCTTGAAAATACACACACACACACACACACACACACACACACACACACAGATATATAGATATATATATCTCCACTGTTACAAGTCAAATAACTGATCCAATGGGTATGACTTTTTTCTTTTCACATGGGCTTTTAAAAAAATAAATAGTTATTAGCAGAGAGGTGTTATGATAGATTTGAATGTGGCTAAAATGTAACAAGTTTTCCTCCATGAGTGTTGGGCCAGCAACTAAGATGCCTCAATGACCCCAGACCCCTGCACCTCATGTATCCATCACTTTGCTCCCGTTTCTGAGCTGGCTCCATCTTCTCTTTTTTCCCTGCTCAATGGAATGGAATTAATAGTGTTGGATGCACCAAACCACACCCTGGGGTCATTTTGTTGTCATGGGCAAGTGCTAGGCACTTCCCACTTGGTTGGTGAGGGCTTCTGTGTAGGCTCCCAGCTCTACCCACTTGTGTTCATCTCCACATCCATGGCAAGAAACTTAGAGACCCCCCCCCCACACACACACTGCAGCATTGTTCTCTTCTACTGCGCTTCTGCCCAGTGGCCTGGTGATACTACCATGGTGCTTAACTAACTATAATGATGCAGTAAGTCTACCAAACCATTATGAAAGGCAATCTCATCTTTACAGGTCTTCTTGGCCTAGTGTTCTCTCTAGAAATACATCTTTACTATATTGGGTGATTTTATTTTTATTTATTTACTTTTTTATTGTTTTTTTGAGACAGAGTCTCACATACCTCAGGCTGGCCTTGAACTCAAGCCACTCCTACCTCAGCCTCCTGAGTGCTGGGACTACAGGGGTGCACCACAACACCTGGGCTATTGGTTGATTTTAAAAGTAGTGCATGCTCCCTCTAAAATGTCAAAAAATACAAAGGAACAAGTCAAGGTCAAAGCAAAAGTCTCCCATTATCTCCTGTTTTCCTCTTTCTTCATGTCTCCAGAAATCATCACCGTTAGTAATTTGTTAAATACTCTCCTAGACGTTCAAAAACATGCATATTTTAAAATGGAATTATATTATATATTCTTTTCACTTCACAATGAACATATTTTGTGTTAAGACATGCAGATCTATTTTATCTGTTTAAATGGCTGGATGGTATAGGGAAGTCCTATTTTTTAAAGATATTCTTCTTGACCTTCTCTCCATGACTTTCATGCCATGCATCCTGTTTGGAGGAGTTGTACAGTGTGGCAGAAAATGCACTGTAGCTGGCATTGCAAGTTGAGTTCTTGATTCAGTTTGTTATGTGTCCTTGAGGGAGTTACTTTCCTTCTCTGTTAGAAATTGAAGAGGATTATGCATATGAAAGTCTGAATCTACATGAAAATGCACAGAAGTATTATTCTCAGGAGACCAAACGGAGTCTTGGGTAAACTGACGAGTAAGTACAAGATGGTCCTGAGATTGTTTAGCCCTCATGGCTTGTGACGTCCTGCACTGGGGAGCTGCTTCTGTTTGTCCCTAACAGTGGAGCTGTATGGAGCCTATCAGGAGCACAGACCCACAAACTCATTGCGTGTTGATCTAGAAGGAAAGCAGAGCTGATCTGTCCTGCAGCCTTAGCTGCAAGGTCAAGGTCAAGGCAAGTCCAAAAACCTGACCACAGAGCTGGTTCAGTGCTCTCCCAGCCCCATGATGCCGTCTGCCCTCCTATAGAGAAGGGAGGATAGATTCTGGCCAGAGCTGGGACCTTGGGCAAAGAAGACTGACTGGATGCTTTGCTGGTCATATCACTCAAGGCTCAAGGACAAGGTACCCTCCATGGTGTATGGGAGAAGGGCTATGGCCTGGAAGTCCAGAGATGTGGAATCTGATTGTTTTTCTGCCTTTAGCTTTGGCCAAGTCACTGTGGGCCTTAGAGTTCTTATTTGTAAAATGAAGGGGTTGTGAAGTGTGATGTCTAGGGACTTTCATTCATTTGTTCTGCACGTATTTATTAAAAACCTGCCCTAGGTAGACACTGTTCAGCTTTTGAAGATACAATAGTTTTTTAAAAGTAATGAGTAAATATCCATTCGCATAAAATTGGAAATAGACCGATGCACCTCAATTTACATGAGAGTCAATTTGAAATGGGTAGGAGACCTCAACATAAAACTGGAAACTTTAAAACTACTAGAAGAGAAGATAGGAAACATGCTCCAACACATAAGCATAGGAACATATTTCCTTAACAAGGCTCCAGTTGCCCAGGAAATGGCAACACGAATTAATAAATAGGATTATATGAAATGAAAAAGCTTCTGTACAGCAAAGGAAACAATCAACAGAGTTAAGGGAGAGCCTACAGAGTGGGAGAGAATCTTTGCATCCTACACATTAGACAGAGGACTAATTTTAAGAATATACAAAGAGCTTAAGAAAGCAAATACCAAGACAACAAATAACCCAATACATAAGTGGGCAAAGGAAATGAACAGAACATTCTCAAAGGAAGAAGTTTGAAGGGCCAAGAAACACATGAAAAAATGCTCAATATCCCTAACCATTGTTGTTGTTGTTAGGTGCCCTCGAGTTGTATCTGACTCATAGCGACCCTCATAGGGTTTTCAGTGGCAGATTGTTTCCGGATTGCCTTGGGAGTGGGTTGCCATGTCCTTCTCCCATTTTTGCGGTGCTGGGAATCGAACTCAGGACCTCAGAGACTGCAGAGCGGCACTCTGCCAACTGAGCTAAATCCCAGCCAGCATCCCTAACCATTAGGGAAATGCAAATCAAAACAACACTGAGATTCCATCTCACTCCAGTAAGAAGGCCAGAATCAACAAAACAAATAAGAATAAATGCTGTTGAGGATGAGAGAAAAAGAAACCCTTTTACCCTGTTGATGGGATTGTAAAGTAGTTCAACCACTTTGGAAATCAATATACAGATACCTTAGAAAACTAAGACTAGAACAGCTGTACGACCCAGCTATATCATTCCTGGGAATATACCAAAGGACGATAAGTCATCATACCACAAGGTTACCTGCATTTCCATATTTAATACACCACTACTCACAATTTCTAGGGTATGGAATCAACAAAGATGTCCATCAACAGGGAAATGGATAAAGTGTTGTGGTATATATATATACAATGGAATATTATTGAGCAATGAAAAAGAATGAAATAATGTCATTTGCAACAAAATGGATGGAACTGGAGGATATCATCTTAAGTGAACAAACCCAGGCCCCAAAAGAGAAATGCCATATGTTCTCACTCATATCTTGGATCTAAAGCTAACTTAAAGGAAGGAAAAACACCTATAAATATGTAAATATATTTTTTTAAAAAAGAATAATCAGGCTTATCTAAGAAGGGAAAATATGAATAGAAATTAGGGGGAGTGGGTCTAGTGGGGGAAGCAAAGATTGTGGAAGTGGTAATGAGGAGGGAAAATAATACAGAGGGTTAAAAACGGAGAGAGGA
Organism: Pedetes capensis; assembly: GCA_007922755.1. Classification (NCBI taxonomy): domain Eukaryota; kingdom Metazoa; phylum Chordata; class Mammalia; order Rodentia; family Pedetidae; genus Pedetes; species Pedetes capensis. The sequence continues at coordinate 63,389 of VMDO01000809.1, forward strand.
CAATCTCAAGCTACATGATGCAACTCCAAGAATACATGGGGAAAAAACCGGGATTACAACCCATAATTGCATGTGGTTTTTACCACATATTAATCAAAGGGTTTCATAAATTAAGCTGATGCAAGTGTAACCAAAAATGATGTAATAGGTGCACAATGGAAATAGCAAAAGCCTAACTACAATGCAGTCCACTAACATTTATTAAAAATAAAAAAATAAGCACTTATGTAGCACATATCATGCCAGAGGCTGTCCTAAGAACTGTATATATATTATTTCATTTAATCTTTAAAACAGCTCTAGGATGTGGGTACTATAAGTGTTATCACTTTATAGATGAGAACACTAAGGGCGGAGAAGCTCCTTGCCCAATTCAACAGAGCAAATTTGGAGTAATGTTGGGGATTCACTGGCAAGGGTCTCTCTGGTCAGCCTGGGAGACTGACCTTTATCCTCCAGGGCCAGTGACCCTTGGCCTACATCCTGGTCACTCACTCCTCCCCCTCCCATGGAGTGATCAAAGATGGCCCCTGACCAGCGAGGCCCTGACCTGACTGGTCAGCCCAAGCCTCCTGATTTGCTTCTAAAAAACACCTTTGATTGGCCTACTCAACACCTTACCCACTTATCCAGAGTGCACCCCAAAATCACCTATTTTGAATAACTGCCCCACTTGGCAGGTATGGCAGGTAAAGTGACATACCTGTCAGGGAATGCACCCTGATTGGCTGCTCCCAGCACACACACCCCTCCTGAAGCCTGTATAAACAGGCCTCTGGTCATGCCCTTCACCCCTATTGTTCTCCACCTGCTATCCGGACCCCATCACCTTGAACCAGCACTCCCTAATCCTGTGGCAGACTTCAATCAAGATGCCCTGTCAAGCTCAGGGGCCCTGAAGAGCCAAAGTCACCTAGCAAGACGCAAAGAGCTCCCCAATTCCTCCCAAGCCTGGGAAGGAGGGGAGAAAGAAGGCGAGCTGCAAGAGGTAAGACCAGCGGACCTCCGGCACCATCCAGACACCACCAGAGCTGATTAGCATAATATCTTAAAGCTGTAACACCATCGAAGTTGTAGCATCCCGTGTTGCTAGCTTCTGAGCTGCCACTTGTAAAGAGCAGCTTGCTGGTTGCTCCTCTTTGTAGGAGCAACTTAATAAAAGTTCCTGTTTCGTTTTGGTAAGAAGGTCTCCCGAGGTCCTTCTTTGGTGCCTCCTGCCAAGCTCCTATCCCGATCCTAAGGGTCCCCGATACCCACTTGGTGTCAGGGCAAGGCCTGGGCCGAACCCCGACAGAGGAAGAGTTTGAACCCAGCACACTGGCCCAACCCTGTGAATGCGGTCTTTACAGGTCATACTCTCCTGAAACTCACAGCCTGGTGATAATAATGACTTTAATTTATTGTACCTCCACCACGGGCTTAACCATGCCAAGCATGTTTTATGCTCATTGTGGCATTTATTTATTTATTTATTTTTGTTGCTGGGAGTTAAATCCAGGGCCTTATACATGCTGACCACCTCACTCTGCTTCTGAGCCACATCTCCAGCACTGCATTTAAATTTTACAACAAATAAGAAAATAAATACAATAAATCCCACAATAAGTCCATGAAGACAGGAGCAATACCCTATTGCACAGATGAGAGAATCCAGGCTCCAAGAGGTGCTATGTTGTTGCTGTTAGGTGCCGTCGAGTCGTGTCTGACTCATAGAGACCCTCATAGGGTTTTCAATGGCTGATTGCTTTGGGATTGCCTGGAAAGTGGATTGCCACATCTATCTCCCATAAGAGGCACTATAGCAGCTTATAAATATGTCAGAGAAGGATCTTGAATGCAGGGCTGGTTAACTCCACAGTCTGGCCTGTGGAGGACTGTGGTCTCATTCTGTTCTCCAATCCAACCTGTGGACACAGGTGAAACTGAGACAAGACCTGGAGGCCTGGGCAGCCACAGGCTGCTTGATTGACCCCTGACCTCAGTGGACTTTGTTCCCAGGATTGGCCCCGCTCTAGGGTAGCAGCCTTGGGGTGGTCAGGAGGTGGAGGTCAGAGTTTTTCAGCTTCTCCCATTGTGTCTGGGATGAACTCCTAGCACAGCAACTGTAAGTGGACACAAATAGAGACCACCCCACACTGTGGTTTCAGAGACCCCTCAAAGCCTCGTGCATAGGCCAATGCCCAACGCTCCTTTGTTGCTGCCAATGTGTTCATGCAACCACCTTTTCTACAGAGGCTGCCCTTCTCCTCTGGTGTGAATGGCCTTTGCAGACCTGTTCCTGAGAGCAGATTCAGAGGGACATCTTGGAGTGTGAGCCATTTGAGTCCTGCCCCAGCGTGGTGTCAAGTTCTCATTCCACTAAAGGTTTCAGTAAGCATTTGGATGAACAATTGAGTAAATAAATGATCTAATGGATGAAGGGGCAAATAAATCAATCAAACAAAACTAAGAGATGAAAGAATGAAGGAAGGAAGGAATCCATCAGCTTATGAAGAAAGGAATGAGGCCCAGGTCAGCTCTTCCACCTTTGCCTCAGCCTTAATTCTGAGGCCAGTGCACTGGTGGAGGGCAGACATTTAAGAGCAGGACAGGCCTGAGGAGCAGGGAACTCTGTGGTGTTGGGCACATTCATCATGCTCTAGGACCTGGGTTCAATTTCCAGCACACACACATTTTTAAAAAAGCACAGGGCAAAATTGCAGTCCTAAGAGCTATTGCATCTGAGATGCCCAAAGGGGAATCTGGATGGCACCTCATAGGCATTCTCCCTCTGGAATCCTCTGGCAAAAACGCCACTCACCTGTCCCTGGTGCCTCCAGCACAGGACTAGAGGGACGCCCGGAGCCTTCTCCCTCTGGTACCCGTGTGAAGGAAGGGTCCTGCCCCACTCCCTGCCCCCTCTGGGAAGCCACACAGAACTTCAAGTTAATTAAAGCCTCCATTCTGAGAAGAAGGGAATGTTCCATTTGGTAAATTTAGAAACAGCTGGTTAGTTTTACCCATTACTTTTGTGCTAACATCAGTGGAGCTCATTCAAGTCTGTCTTTTTATGAAGCTGTCCTTCCAATGCTACCTGATAGCTACTAATTGCTGCAACTACATTTCTGAATTGCAAATTTTCTGCACTGATAAAAACTTTGATTGCCTGTCAGCTACACATAAGGAAAAGATCAGCAGTGCTAAATGAGGGGTTCCACGCTTGGATAATAATGCCTAATGAATTATTCAGGAAAGAATGCTTGAATGAAGCAAACAATCTGAAGGGTTACTAGCAGCCGTAACAGTTCAACAGGCAAAAGAACAAAAGTATCATCCTGAACATTACACTAATGATTAAAAAATGTGTATTAATTCTAGATTTGGAGAAAAAAGAAATGCCAATCTGATTTTAAAGGTTAATCATTATTTTCTCAGTAATGCTCTGATCTCTGGTAAGGGGGGTGAGGAAGGGGGAGAACCCTTTACCAATATTTTGGGATGTGTAATATTATGACATAATAGTCATAGAATTTCACACACATCATTTAAATATTGTAAATTTCAATTTTCATTGGAAAAGATAACACAAAACCGAACCGCATGGCAGCAGAACGCTCGCTCGAGGGAACTTTGCTGAGCGCTCATTGCACCAGCACCGAGGACCCCCCTCCTTGCAGTGAGGGGCCCTGCAGAAATAGCAAAATGAAGTAAGATATATGTGATTAAACATATGCAAATACATATCATAATTAGTGACTCTTTCTGGTGGAATGTGAATGTGTTTTACATATTTTGCCAGTGCACTGGTGATGCGAATGGAAAATTCTTTAAAAGCTTCTGCTTATTGGGTCTGAAATCCAAGAAAACAAACCAATAAATCAGGGCTTCGCTTCTGTCCAATGCTGACACATTTGCTGCTTTCATAAAAAAATATATTTCTACCACCCAAAGTGCTAATTTGTTTTGACAGATGCTGTGGAGTTGCCAAATAAGAGGGGGGTGGTGGGGAACCCTGGAAACTGTAATTCAAAATAGTATAATTAAAGATGTTAAAAAATAGGAACGTGACTACTGTGATATTATGATGTATCTGAATATTTAAAAATAGCTGCTCAAGGCTGCGCTTATGAACCTCAAGGCAAGCTGGATCACCTGGAGAGGATCTTAGAAAGCCACGGCATGGCACCAGAGGAATTTTAAGAGTAGTGTTTAATTATAAATATGCAGCCAACCTCTCAACAGCCTCAAGGAGATTTTTTTTTTCAGCTCAAAAGCCTGTGACATTAGTCACCAATTAGTAATTTTATTATAAAGATGTTCGATGTCAAGATAACGGTCTTCGTTTCTGGCGGTGACGCTGCGCGGTGGCTGAGATGTCTGACTTTAGGAGCAGAGCTGACCATCTGCCAGGGGCTGGGCACTCGCAGATGACTAATACTTTCCCCCGGAGGACTGTGGCTCCCTCTGTTTCTGTTGCTGTCTCTTCGATATCAAAGTGAGGTTGATAAACACATTCAAGTTACAATTAAAAAACACTTTCACTGACCGGTTGCCACCGATGATATCATCAGACAGAGCCTGTCGTTGCTGTAACAACGCATTTAATGGTGTTGATGTGCAGGTAAGACGAAGTGTCCCTTTATCTGGTCTTTACCTAGCTCTGCAATTCTTTGGTGACACTTGCAGGCAGTAGGAATCTTGCATGGAAATGTTATTTGGCATAAAGCAGGCAGAGAGGCAGGGCAAATGCTGGAATTTTCAGGCGAAGGCCCCAGGCTGGAGGAGCAGCCATCAAGGCTGGAACTCACGGAGCAAGGCACATAGCGAGGGCCAACCAATGAGCTGCCCTCACATGTCAACAAATTCAGCCTAGAATGAGAAGCACAGTGCCCTACTTTTTTCCTAGTCACAGTAAAATCAGACTGTTGTTGTTAGTTATTGTTGAATCAGGTCCGACTTACAGCAGTCCTCATATGGTGTTCAATGGCTGATTGTTTTGAGATTGTTTGTGGGAGTGGGCTCCCATGTCCTTCTCCTATAAAATCAGATTATCTGGCTGCAACTCTATAAGCATTACAGGAAGGCCATGGACACAGTTTAAAACAAATCTGACCGGACTCCAGGATATTTTTGTGCATGATGGATGGGTGGGAGAAGGGGCTGGTAGATGGAGCAACTGCCAGCACTGATCCCTCTCCATGCTAAACACTGATCCCTCTGCATGCTAAACACTGCTCAGGTATTTTGTGCCACTGAATTTCCACAACAATCTATGAAATAGAAGAATCATTTTCTTTATTTTACAAATGAAAAAAAAATGGTTGCTTTAAGAAATGTCGTGCCCAAGGCTACAAAATGGTAGCACTAAGACTTAAACCGTGCTGGGATTTAGCTCAGTTGGTAGAGCGCTGCTCTGCAGTCTCTGCAGTCCCGAGTTCAATTCCCAGCACTGCAAAAATGGGAGAAGGGCCTGGCAATCCACTCCTGAGGCAATTCCGAAACAGCCATTGAAAACCCTATGAGAAAAAAAAGAAAAGAAAAGAAAACCCTATGGGGGTCGCTATGAGTCAGATACCAACTCGACGACACCTAACAACAACAACAACAAGACTTAAACCACGTCGGCCTGAAGTCAAGGGCTATGCAATTCTTCATTCAGCAATACATCTTTAGGTTCATAGAGGAAGCTGGTAGAGCTGGAAGAAGACTGGGAGATCATGCAAGTCCTTACTTTACAGAGCGGAAAACTAAGACTCCGAGACAGCGGGGAGAAGAGCCTAAATCCCTTTGCCAACTGCTGCCAGGGCTGTGTTTCATATTCTCCTTCCTTCTTGCCCTTTAAGCTATACCAGAAAAGCTACGCTCTCCAATCAGGCATAAAAGGCATAGATCCTACTTGGTCTTACCTGGGTACCATGTCAGGATTTCCTGGGCTATGTCCAGCCCTGCATGGGAATTCTACACTTCCTTCCATGGACTCAGCATTTTCAGGACTCTGGTAGTCTTAGGACACAGTAGAGGCCTTGTATCATCCTCCCTCTCTTCTCAGCCAGGGTGTTCTTAGGATAGTGGCCACCACAGATGCCTTGAGGACAGCAGTGACATGACTCATGGGAGGGCACATCTTATGGAAGGCTCTCTGAGAGTGGAGATGTCATGCTGTTTCCTCTTGGAACAAAATAAGAGTAAATGTGGTAACCAGGGAGGGGTGGGTCTGGATCTGCTACAACCTGAAGGAAGCTTGGTATGCAGTGGAGTAGTCAGTAGAGTGGAGAAGTTGCCTGGTGTGAGCAGAGCCCTGGGTTTCAGTCTGGAGTCCTGATTCTGCCACTAGGTTGTTGTGCCTTTAGGAACATCCTCTCACCTCTCTGAACTCTAGATCTCCCCACTGCAAAATGAAAAAGTCGGTGAGTGACCCCCCCTCGGTCTTCCACCTCTTGTTTGCCCTAGATCACTCAGGTCTAAAAGCTCAGGAAGAACAAGCTCTTTCAGAACTTTTCCAGCAAATGTTATTTTAAGTTTCCATCTGGGATATTCAGAGACAGCCTCTGTGTCCATTAGAAAGTCCAGAAGGAACGCAAAATGCAACCATCTCCAGAGCCTCAGAAATACCTTCCACATTCTTTAAGAGCTTTCAAGTCATCCTTGGGTCTGGTCCTTCTACCTACTGGGATGAATTATCTAGGACCGTTGGCTTCAGAGCTCTGAGCTGTAAAATGGGGATCTCAGGAGCCATTGGAGGACTTAGAGCTTTCCGAAGAAAATTAAGCCAGCTGAGGCATCAAATCTCTTTAAATTCAACTTAAAAATGTGCTTCATTCTAGAGAGGTTCTGTTCTTTCCATCCAGAGCTGGTAATGGTGCTGGCAATGTCTGAGGAGAGAAAGAGGGAGAAGGAGAGGGAGAAGGGGAGGGGGGGGGCAAGAAGAAGAAGAAGGAGGAGGAGGAGGGGGAGGAGGAAGAGAGATCAAAAAGAGGCTAAAAGAGTCAAAACAAAAACAGGGGAACTATTCCCAACTAAAGAAACTGAGCAACAGCTGGGTCATCCCTTTCTCTTCATTTCTGTCATCTTTGTAAGTGACTGTTCACACTAGATTATCACCAGTAGTAGCCGACATTTACCACATTTCCACTACAAGGCCAGTTTGTGTTAAACACTACGTGTATTAACTCATTTAATCTCACAGCAGTCCATTGAGTTGTTGTTGTTGTTAGGTGCATTGGAGTTGGGTGCAACTCATAGCAACCCTATGTACAACAGAACAAAACACTCCCCAACTCTGTGTCAAGCTAATGATCTTGCTTATGTTTAAGTCCATTGTTGTAGTCACTGTGTCCATCCATCTAGTTGAGGATCTTCCTTTTTATGTTGCCCATTGAGTTAGGTAATGCTGTTAACTTTCATCCTCCAGCAAGGGTACCGAAGGACAGAGATGCTGATAAGCTTGTTCAACCATGCACAGTTAGCAAGGGGCAGAGGCAGGATTTAAACCAGGCAGTGTGGCTCTGGACCCCAACTTGTGACCATCTGGCTCTTCTTCCTTCAATAAAGTGTCACCTACATGGTGCGATTATTTCTTCTGGTGTAGAGTCCATTTCACTGCACACTTGCAGTAAGCCCTCACCTGTTCAAAGCCTAACCACACTCAGGCTGAGGGAAGTGAAGGGCTTTTTCCTCTTAATGGTATAAAACAATTGCTGTCCTAAAGAGCTGGACCATCAGTCACATCAATTTGTACTTGGACAGACTGTACCCACAATACAACTGAATGGCAGTATTCCTTTGATTCTCTTGCTCTGCAGAATGATGTGTTTAATTTCTCTTCAGGAGCAAAGAGGTCCTTAGGAAAAGAATTTCTTAGAAGTTTATTAATCCAGGAGCAATCTAGGAGTTTATTAATACTGAGCAATGGTATATTTCTACTGCTTCAACCTCCCAGAACCACCTCACTCTTTTCTGCTCCGGCACGCATTCTGCAGAGCCAGGAGGCATTAGTGGGCTGGGCAGCTGTCTGTCAAAATGCTAAATTGATTGCCATCCATCCAGGCTATTTCTGTGTGTAGAGGGATTTGAACCTAAGCTGGGCAAGTGAATTAACCCCATGCCCTCTTGGCCCTTCAGCCCTCAAGGCAAACTATGAATCACACGGAATCTCCCTCATGCTAAGGGGCTGTCATTCCATTATGCTTCACTTGGAGTAAGGGGTCTCTGGAGAGAATATAATGAGCAGGAGCCCCCGGGGCAGGAGGAGCCACATTACTGAGTGTCCACAGCAACACGCCACCATGGAAGCAATGCAGGCAGCAGCATGTTTCTGGGCAGATCACAAGATATTTTATTTTTTTGTGCAATGAAGGATTATGTCTGAGCACACCAGTGAGTAACAGGAGTTCGTCAACACCCAGGTGGTCACTTTCCTAAGAAGCTGCATAAGCCCTTCTGCTGTCAAGCACACAAGGGGAATTTCCTGGATGGAAATGATACCTCATCACTGGCCTGCCACAAGAAAATAAACAACAGAGGAGGCCATGGGCAGATAAGGAGCGTTTCTATAGAACTGAGGAAAACTGGCTTGGCAGCTTCTGACTGTGACCCCACAGGAGAAAGCAGAAGAATAAAAAGAAACCATCTTCTTCCCAGGAAAGAACTCATGGGCAGAGGGTTAAGCTCTGAATTTCATTGCTGGTCTGGAGAGAACATCCACTTCTGTTACCATTCAGGGCGCCAGCCTCTCAGCAGAGGAGACCAGATGGAAATGGACAAGGGTCACACTTGGAGGGAAGTAAGGGCCAGATGGAGGGTATCTTTGTCTTTTTCTCTTCTTCCCATTTTGCTGCCCCTTTCCAGTGACTGTATCCATTCATTTACAAATAGTGAATGTCTGCTTTGTGCCCAGCTCTTTTTTTAGGCACAAAAAACAAAAATGGTTAAATCAACCAACAGATATGAGCTTAGGAAGTGGTGGAGCTGTAAGATCTCAGGAAACATCCATATCCTTGTAAAGCCTCAGTTTACTCATATGTACAATGAATATGCCTGCATCTGTAGCACTGTGGGCTTCCAATCCCACCAGATCTTGGCATCTAAGCAGGGTTGGGCCTGGTTAGTACTTGGATGGGAACACCAGGTGCTATAGGCTTGGGAGAAGGACCTGGAAGCCCACTCCCCCTACCCAAACAAACAAACAAAAAAACAATCAGCTATTAAAAATCCTGTGAATAGCAGAGAAGCACTAATAATAGTGTTTCACCTATTGTATGTAAGGTCACCATGAGTCTGACAAGGACCTGACAGCACCTAACAACAACAACAATGAATATAATAATATTTTAAAAATAGAAATGAAAGAGCTGCTCCCAACATCAGCCAGTATTTGTCAAGTGTTGCTGAAGTATCCAGTATTAACATGTGAGCCAACTTTAAGGCTATGGGATGGAGAGATTCAGAAATCAGAATGGGGGCATTTCCGAGGAAAGAGACTTAGGATGTAAAATGCAAAGTTATGTTCCTAAATCATCCAAATTTCCATCAGGGAAATTTGGGGCTGCAGCTAATTGTTTTCTAGATGGATTGCATGGGCCTCAAGTTAATGGCCATTAGTGTGAACTCCAAGTGTGCAGTCCTCTTCATTTATACCGCAGAGGTAGAACTGATTATTGATTTCCTTTGGCTGAACGAAGGCTACCCCAAAAATCAAGCATGTGTGAAAGAAGGAATAAGAGACCATCAAGCATGAGAAAGTCCACGTTTAAACCTGTTGGTACTAGAGTCAGGGAACAAGGAATGACTAAGTCTTGTCCTGTTGTTACTATATTAGTCAGGTAGTGCTTTGCTGTGACAGAGAAATTGGCCAAAGGAAAATGGGAGGAAATATTTACCAGGGGCTCACAGGTAGAGGATCAGTCCATAATGGCAGCAGAGCAGACATGGTGGTGGCAGGGCCTGTGGCAAATGACATCACAGCATGGCAGATCAGGATCATAGGGAGCAACTGGAACCAGCAATTGGAATAAACCTCCAAAGGCCCACCCCAAGGGAGCCACACCCACAAAGCTAGAATCCCACCTCCCAAAATTCTATACCCTCTCAGGACAACATCACTAGCTGAGAACCCAACTTTCAAACACATAACTTTGGAAGACATTTGAATCCAAACCATTAGAGTTACTTTTTCTCTTCCTATCAGCTAAGGAAGCTTTCTGCAAGAAAACAAACAAATAGATAAACAAACAACAATCCCTTTCCCCTCCAAATCCAGTTACATTGGAATGAAAACAGTAAAACCCACTATAATGCTGAAAATAGGGTTAAAAAATTTAGTAACATAAAACATAGGGAAATATTACTGTAAGATTAAGAAAATGATTGGGATGATTTTTTTATAAAAGGTGACAATAGTTTTATATTCAAGTCTCCCTTATTCACTGGGTATACCAAGACATTATTTAATAACAAGCCAACCACGGCCTTCTAACTTCTCCTGCTAGTTCTCTGTTAGGATGTAGGTGGATATGGATATTTGAGGCTTCAAAACCTTAGTGGGGGTCTTTTCCTCAAAATCTAAATTTCAAAGGAATGCACATTATGTCGTTAGTGCTGTGCTTTAGTGTACAGGATGCACTTCGGAAATTAATATTAATATTAATATTATTTCTGTTATTTATAATGTAAGTCAGTCATAAAAGTTGGATCAAGCCATATGTCCTCAGTAAGATTTGAAAAATCAGAACAAATTCTGGCTTAATGCACATATTACAAGTCTATTCTATGGATTAGCATTTGGTGTAGAGCCCTGAAAGACCAAGTCAAGGTTTTTCTCCTTTTCCAGTGCCTGCATGTTTCTGTAGGACTTCTCTCTGTCCTGGGGTTGAGGCCGTTTAGCTTGTTCTCCAGGAGGAGCCCTGGGCCAATGTGGGCCTGTGCTTGGCCCAATAGGCCAAACAGATGGCTCTTCTCACTAACACAGCTGCTCCAGAGAACCAGAAACAAACTCCTATCTTGATTCCACCACTACTGCAGCCCTGTGGGGACAGGTGAGCCGGGTGTCAATGGACAAATAAAGTCAGAATATGAGCCCTCCTGCCCCAAGATAGCTCTTTCTTCTACTACAAGGCTTTTTGTTGATACCCTATTTGACACAAATCTACTTCTAGACTCTATCCTTTCCCAAAATCTCTATAGACATGATTTGCCTCCTTATGTTAATAATCATGGAAAATGAAAGTCATAGATTGAACTCTATGAAACTGCCATTTTGGTAGATCTAAGATGATAGAGGCCTGTAGCCTCTGTGGTGTCTGATCCCATCAGATCTCAGAAGCCAAGCAGGGTTGGACCTGGTTAGTACTTGGAAGGGAGACTGCCTGGGAAAACCAGGTGCTGTAGGCTTTGGAGAAGGATCCAGGAGCCCACTCCCAAAAAACAATCAGCCATTGAAAACTCTATGAATAGCAGAGAAGCACTGACAATGGTGTTTTGTTTATTGTACATAGGATCGCTATGAGTTGGACACCGACTCAACCGCACCTAACAACAACTACAACAACAAGATGACAGAATATTTGAAATTTCACATTCTTAAACTAAAGTTAATTTCCATCTGGGTAGTACTTCATAGTTTGTGAAGTAAACTTGCCCCCATTCTCTAATTAGTCTTCAGAATAAACTTGTAAAATGAGGGTTATTTGTTCTATACTATAGATGAGAAAATTGAGTCTCATGTCACCCACCATGAATTTACATTTATTCCCTTTTGGGAGGTCATTTGTAAAGCTAGAAGTCTAACTTCCTGAATAACTGTGGTGGCAGCTCAGAAGCTCCGTTAAAAGTCCATTGCAAAGCCAGATGTAGTGGCTCACACCTGTAGTCCCAGCGACTTGAGCGACCGAGGCAGGAGGATCACAGGTTCAAGACTAGAGACAGCCTGCATAATTTAGCGAGATTGTCTCAAGACAAAAAATAAAAAATGATCTGGAGATGCAGCTCAGTGGTAGAGTACTTGCACAGCATGTGCAAGGCCCTGGGTTCAACCTCCAAATAGAAGAAGAAGAAAGAAGAAGGAGAAGGAGAAAAGGAGGAGGAGGAGGAGGAAGAAGAAGAAGAAGAGGATCCCTGTTTCAGAGAGTGAAGGGGGCCAGGCCTGCCATTGCAGCATTGGCAATATTATCCCATTTTCCTCGTGGGTCATCTGAGGCCAAACAGTAAGTAGTTTGCCTGTTGGATGGGAACTTTGAGTCAGGTATCTGAATGCCAATCAAACCCATTCTCCGCCACCTGGTACCTCTTGTCCCCATTTCCTGACTTCTGCCCACTGCCCCTCACAGACAGTGAAGAATCAGCGCACTTTGGCTGGGTCTCTCCTCTCCTATCACTGTGGCAGCTCTCTGGCCGCGATGTCAACACATCCAAAATGGTTGTATCCAGCTGGGCATGGGAAAGAACAGTCACAACAGTAACAAACCAGCTCTGTTCCTCCCCCACTTCTCTGAGCCTCTGACTCTTCTCGCCTAGTCCCAAGAGTTCCGAGAGCTGTCTCACACTTGCTCTCAAGTGCCATCCGGCGGCAGCCATCATTTCTTTTTCCCAAGCTCCAACACCAGCACAGACCCCTCAAGGGCAGCTGCTAGCTGCACTGGGATCATTGTGACTTTGGGCTGCTTCCCCAGGGTTGCCCAGCTGGGAGAGGGATAGAAGGAGATAGAATGAGCAGTCAACTTTGCCCGCTGTGTTCAGCCAAGCTCCCTTCTCTCTCTCCAACTGCAACCCAGATCTCATCTGCTACCCCACACTCCTCGGAGACACAACAAATGGACCCCAGCCATTTTTACTGCCTGTAACAGTCTGAAGTTCTTGGCACAACGTCTTCTAATTCCAAAGGCTTCTGTTTGATGGTCCAGCTCCTGCCTCCACATGGTGTCTTCCCCCCAGCCCCGGCTCCCGGCAGGCTGGCCTAAGGCTCTGGGTCTTCATCCTGCTGGGGAGAAGCCCTTTGAGCGCAGGGTGGGGTGGCAGGGGCTCAGGTGTGGGGCCTCTGGCTGTACCGCCTGCCTTCTTCCCTCCTCCTCTCTGCTCTTTACATCCTTTTTGGATGGATCCAGGACGGGGTTGTCCACAGTCCTCTCCTCTACCGCACACAGAGGGGACCCTTCCTCAAAAGCCTTGATGTCATCCAAGGCACCCACCTGGGTTCACTCATCAAGCCCTCTACTTCTAACAATTCTGTGAGTTCCTTGGAGGAAATCTAGGAACAAAGTGTCCCATTCTCCACTCAGAATGAGCTTTTTCCCAGGAGGCAGCTTGGTTGCTCCTGCAAGGAGTCCCAGGAGGCCACCTTCTGGCTGTGGTGGATCTGGCATGTTTGAATTTGCAGCTGCTCCCACACGCAGAGGCCCGCTCCTGGGACCCCTTTGCAAATAGTTGGATTTGTGAGGATATTTTGGGAAGACTGGGGGGCTTTAGAAAGGTTTTGTAGAAAGAAAAAACCAGATAAGACAAACACACAAAAACCTTCCAACGACTATGCATAGATGAAGATTCACTTTGAAAAGAAACAGCCTCTTAAAGCCTGTGTGCCTGGCCTCAAGGTGTTCCCCCAACACACACACTTATTTCTTTTTCTAGTACTTGAGGTTGAACCTAGGACCTCATGCATGCTAGGCAAGCACTCCACCACAAAGCTGCACACCTAGCTCCTTTTATATTTTTAATTTTGAGACAAGATCTTGCTAAATTGTGCACACTGCCTCTGGCCTCAAACTTGTAATCCTCCTGGTTCAACCTTCCAATTTGCTGGAATTATAGAAGTGTGCCATGGTATCTTGCTTACTCCCTCTTCTTTGATAGTGGAGTCAGATTTCAATAAAGACTCAAATGCACCAGAGGACTCTGACAGGGAATCAGGAGAGCTGAATTCTAGTCTTTTCCACCCTACTACCAGCTGGTGTAGTTGTTTGAAATCTGAATTTTATCTGCCCCTGAAGACACTGATGGGTCCCATTTATGATAACACAAGTTGTTCCCACATCTTAGTTAAGCCTTCAGTCCCCTGTATGCCATCTCCCCAGCCCCACAACTAAAAAGTCCCTGAGGGTGCCTCATGGATGCACAATGTAAGCTAGCTATCTTTAGGGTATCTGGGAACACTGCTCCCACTTCTGATGTACCCCACAAGGTATCAGGGTATCCTCCTGAAGGTGACTCTTACCTATCATGCATTCTTTGTCACAGAGAGGCCAAGGATCTAGTGCCATGAATTCCAAGTGATCAGTCTTAAAGAATTCCTTTCCCCATGAATCACACTGTGTAAGCAATTTTCCCAAACAGTGTTGCCAGTGTGCCCAGAATCCTGTAGGCTTTTACAGGTAGCTCTGTCTGAGTTTGGATGCCCTTGCAGAGGTTTCAACTCTCGGTGGACCAAGGAGTGGCTCTAGGTCAGCTTGTGACACTTGGCTGGTTTCTTCTTCCCACAGGTTGAACATTCTCCATGGAGACCTTCAGCATCTCATGGCAATAATCTCTGCCACACATGCTCATATAAGGCTTGCCACTGGTGGGCACCTTGAACCGCAGTCATGCCGTACCAAAAAGATGTGGAGTATGGCCTGGAAAATGGGAACATCATTTATCCCTCTGAATTTCAGTTTCCTCATGTATAAAATGATTGGACTAAGTCAACAAGTTTTTGAACATGAGGTCTTCTTCATCTCCTCCTCTTCCTCCTCCCTACTCCTCCTCCTCTTTCTTCCTCTCTTTTTTAGTGCTTAGAATTAAATCCAGGATCTCGTGCATGTTAGGCAAGTGCTCTATCACGGAGCTCCAGCTCCAGCCATACAACTTCTTTAAGTCAGGTTTACTAAGGTCTAATCTACACACATTCAAAAATGACTAAGGAAGAGTTGCCTCCTCAAGGTAGAGTCGGCCTTAATGACAGGACTAGAGTAAAGCCCTTGGGCCCTCCTTTTGCTGATACTGCATGACTCAAAATGAGAAGAAAGTGGCTGCAACAATGGAGTCAAACATAAAAAGATCATGTGCATAGCACAGTATTGGGTAGTGTTTCATTCTGCTGTACTTAGGGTCTCTATGAGTTAAATCCAACTCCAAGGCACTTAACAATAACAACAATGTACACATGATGAAATGTACTTTTTAATTATAGAGTTTGATAAATCTTAACAGATGTTTATATAGCTTTATCATCACCACATATAAGTTATAGAACATTCCATCACCCCCAAAAGTTAGCTTGAGCCTCTTTGTGATATATTCTCTCCCTCTATTCCCAGCTCCTGGCATCCACTGATCAATTTTCTGTCCCTAAAGTTTTGCCTTTCCTAGAATGTTATGTAAATGGAAGCCCACCCATACTATTATTGGTTTGTAATAGTTCTTTATATATTCTAGATTCAAGTCCTTTACTGGTTACATGTTACTTTTTATAAAAATATCAAAATATTTCAAGGACTCTCAAATAGTTGTAATGTTTAGTAACAGGGTGTGCTTCGGCCAAGACAATATACAACAACACCTTACGTAATTTTTTTAATTTTTAGTTTTCTTTAAATTGAGACACAGTCTCACTATGTGGTTGAGGCTATGCAGCGCAGACTGGCCTCAAATGCACAGCCTCCTGCCTCAGCCTCCTGAGTGATAGGATTACAGGCATGCATCATCACCCATGGTTGTTTTAGTTTATTTGTTTTTATTGTGGTTTTGTTGAGACAGGGTCTCACTATGTAACCCAGGCTGTCCTGGAATTCACTATGTAGCCCAGGTTGGCCTCAAACTCATGATCATCCTGCATTAGACTCCCAAGTGATGGGATTACAAGCATGTACCACCATGCCTGGTAAATTTGTAGTTTATTAATCATGACAGAAACTAATACATTTCAGCAAGAGTCATACAGACTATTTATTTAGCTGAGATTTCTTTGGAAAGTCTTTTAGGAAGCTGATCAAATACAATGATCAAAAGTAAATACATATAAAAATATTTGCATTCAGTTTTAGAGGGGAAATAGATGCTACAGTCCACTATTCATCACCCAGGATTGGTCCATGGTCCTAAGATTGAGTGGCACTGCCTGACTTGGCCCACAGACAGGCATAATGCATGTGTGGGTTTGAGCATCCCTGAGCAAGTCCATGTTCCTAATCCACAATAAGGACCCCAGCACTGGTAGCCTCTGATGCACTTTCTGGATGAATAAAGTCTACAATCCTCAGTTCATCAGAATCAGGACAGTCAGATACTCCAAGTGACATATTTGTCCAGTGCTGAGAGAAAAAAATCCCTGGAAAGAGCAGGAAAAGCTACTATGCTTATGCAGATATTGAAAGGGAGGAGGGGTGAGTGTATCCCTGCCCGTGACTTGTGAATCCAGCTCCTGCTTTCAGCCCTATCTGTGGATGCTGAAGGAGCTGAGCTTCCCTCTCCAGGTGAGGTTGTGGGATGAGGTTCTGAATCAGCTGGCCCATGCCTGCCTTATTTCTGTGGGCCTCGCTGCAGACTTCTCTAGCGCTTCCCATGAACACACTTAATTGGCCATGTGTCAGCTCAATTGCTGAGCTGATCTAAGTCAGGATGAATTTTCTTGCTCTTTGCCCCCGGCCCCAGCTTGCCACATAATTCTGTATCATCAGCACTCACCATGAATTTACATTTGTTCTTTTTTTTCTGGGTCATTTATAAAGCTAGAGGCAGAAAGAGCCCAACATATTGATTTGTAGGAACTCTGTTGTCGCCTTTCCATTTTGTTGTTGAACATTAATAGCAAAAGCAGGCATCTTTGTGGAATGTGTGGGTAGAAAAGGAGGTCAAGAGATACTTTGGAGAGAGACTGGATGATGGATGGGGAAGCTGCTGAGAGACAGAGATGGGGTCTCTGAGGGTTACTGGCTGAACAGTTGCCAGGTAAAACTGGGAAGGTGGAGTCTGGTGGGGAAAGAGAGAAATCCTGAGTTCCTTTTCAAAAATCTTGATTTTTGAGAAGTCAGTGGAAATATCCAGGAGGGAATTGGATAAAGAAGTTTGCAGCTCTGAAGTCAGGCCTGTGCTGGAGACAGAAATTTGGGAGTCATTAGCATGTTGCCCTAACAGTGAAGGAGCTTGTCCAGGGTTTGGTAGATAGTGCCCAGGGATATCACAACATGTTGCCGTCTTCCTTTGCAGAAGGCTATGCAAACGACTAAGATGTGTAACTATCATATCCCCGCCATAAGCAAGCAGCCCGTTTCCACGCAACAATATGTATGTCAGGGACAATGTTCTTTTGCATTTCTATTCAAAAGAAAACCCATTGTGCAAAACATATCAAGCAATGCTGATTCTAACAAAAGTGCTAGAGAGCTGGGAAAGAGGGTTTTCATGCAACTGTTACAGCCAAACTCTCTGTGAATTATCCATCAGATATGTGTGTCCTTCCTCAGTTCTCTTCTCTCCCACTATCACCAGTGGCCTTTCTCCACTGCCACACTTTCACCACAAAATGCCCAGTTGCTCCTTTATTGTCCCAAACAATTCTGCTCTGGCCCCTAATTTGCACATCCTTCCAAGTAAAACAAACCACCTGCAGTTAACCAGGCTCACTTTCTTATAGAGAAGTTGTTGTTGTTGTTGTTGTTGTTATTGTTGTTGTTGTTGTCGTTGTTGTTAGGTGCTATTGAGTTGAGTCCAACTCATAGTGACTCTGTGTACAACAGAACAAAACACTACCCAATACAGTGCCATCCCCAGCCCTATTGTCAGTGCTTTGCTATTCATAGGATTTTCAATGGTGGACTTTTTTAGGATTATTTTGGGAGTTGGCTGCCAGGTCCTTCTCCCATTTTTGCAGTGCTGGGAATCAAGCCCAAGGCCTCAGAGCATGCAGAGCAGCACTCTACCAACTGAACTAAACCCTAACCCTATTGGGGAGTACAGCACCAAATTATTGGGATGTCTGCCTCCTGCAGGGCCTCCCACCATGCTCTTGCACTGATAACAGGCACAGCATGGGCTTGCAAACAGGATTTCTCAACCTTAGCAGTATTGACATGTCAAGCCAGATAATTCTTTGTTGGGGGAAGGAGACTGCCTTGTGTATTGTAAGATTTTAAAAGCACACTTCTTCCCACCCATTAGATGCCAATAGCACACACAGTCCCCATCCCTCACACACACACACCCATTATGATTTCTCAATGCCTTGGGATAAAACCTCTATTCTCTTAGCCTCTAATTTTGTGACTCTGGATGAATTATCTGATCTCTAAAGTTTTTTTCATTTATAAAAGAGGGATAATAATAGTAACTACTTTGTGGAATTCCGATGCAAATTAAATGATTTAATTTATATTTATTTATGATGCTTGGGCTTGAACTCAGGGCCTTGAACATGCTGAGCAAGCGCTCTACCGTTAAGCCACACTCCAATCTCCCTTTTTAAAATTCTCTATTCTGAGCTGGGCTGGGATTTAGCTCAGTTGATAGAGCGCTGAGCTGCAGTCTCTGAGGTCCCGAGTTCGATTCCCAGCACCGCAAAAATGGAAGAAGGGCCTGGCAATCGAATCCCAAGGCAATCTCGAAACAGTCAGCCATTGAAAACCCTATGAAGGTCGCTGTGAGTCGGATACCCACTCGACGGTACCTAACAACAACAACAACAACATTCTGAGACTGGGTCTTGCTAAGTTGCACAAGCTACATCAGTCCTCAGACCTGTGATCCTCCTGCCTCTGCATCCTGAGTCACTGAGATTATTGGTGTGTGTCATGGCGCTCAGGTTTAAACTTGTAATTTAAATTTAAACTTGTAGACAAGGGGTATGTCAAGTTATTCTTTCCGATTCTGAATATAGTTCTTTCCAAGAGGAGCTCTGAATATGATTCCTCCCTATTTGACTTAATAATTTTATTCTCAACCAGCTCAGAAAACCACAAAACAGGTAAAGTCAGCTCCTGTTTTCAAAAAGAAGTTTGAGTTTTAATTCATTTCAATGAATAAGACCAACAACGACATTTTTACTATATGTAGGTAGCACCTGTGTCTGCAGCCGTAGCACTGTGGTGTCAGATCTCAGAGGCTAAGAAGTGTTGGACCTGGTCGGTACTTGGATGGGAGACAGCCTGGGAACACCAGGTGCTGTATGTTTGGGAGACAGACCCAGCAACTCACTTCCAAAAAACAATCAGCCATTGAAAACCCTATGAATAGCAGAGAAGCACTAACAATAGTATTTCACCTGTTGTACATAGGGTCTCTATGAGTCAGACACCAACTCAATGGTACCTAACAACAACAGCAAGGTAGCTCTTGTATTTGGCACTAGGTTGTCTCCTTGACTCTAACCTCCCTGAGTGGGTGGCCTTGGTGTACTTTAAAGGAAACAGCTTGGACACCCACACTCTATGCCAGGGGAAGCCTGGCTCTCCCTTACCTCTGGGAATGTGGACGTGTGGTTGTGCTTCTACTGGATGCCTGTGCTCTGATTCTTCCTCTGAATTCATGATCCTCTCACCTGGCAGGTTTCTCCTGCCCATTTATCCCTCCACCCCACAGCGAGAGAGGGTTGGTTCCTTTCCTTTGATATCCACAGCAGGGAGTTGTGTGTGGGAAGGTTTCTGCTGGTAATTCAACAGTAATGAATAGCCAACCACTGAAAAGTGAACATTAGACAGGTCTATATTTAAAAGTCTCTTAGCTGTACCTGCTTGCCAGAGCTTCTCCCTGGCTCTGTCCTTGCCAGTCTCCTGGCCTTCCATCCTGCAGAACACTCTCCCTCTGTGTCCCCCTCTCCTCTTTATCAGCTTGTCTTTGTTCCTGGGCTCCTCATCTGCTTTCTCAAAATTCTTTTGGTGTTCTGCAGAGCACTTTGGTTCTAAATATTTTTCTCCTGTGCTTCAAGGGAACAAACCTAAGATGGATTTTTTTTTTTTTTGAATGGCACTTCAAGGAACTTGAGTCTTAAAAAAAATGGTTATTTTCCTAAGGGATTCTTCAACCAGTTTTGAAACTTTTATCTCTTTTATACTTACACATCTTCATATAACATTATAGAACACACAGGCCCATACCCTGCCACTGTTCTCTTATAATAGGTGTTGTTGCCATTTTTGTAGATTCCTTGCTACTCTTGATTTTTAAAAATTAACTTTGTTGAGATAAAATTTCCCTTCCATAAATTCATCCATTTCAAGTGTGTACTGTGGTGAACTCTTACAATTTCATGTTGCCTCTGATCCACTTTGAATATAAATTGGATTTTCTCAGACCAGAAGCAGGGCTCAGTCACCCCTGATGGTGTACAGTCCTCCACCTCCCTGCATTTCTTCAGTGTGGTGGATCTGATTATTTGCCTTACACAACTTCCTCCTGGTGACCACCTTTCTGTGGATCAGCTAAATTCAGACCACATGACTTTACACCTCACATGAATAGTGTCAATATGCCCTAGTGACCACTGCCTAGTCATGGTGTCACTGTCCAGAACTCATGCCTGCTTATTTTAAGTCCACTAATTAAAACTCCCTAGGGGAAACCTATCTGCAGCAGTACCACTGTGGCATCTGATCCCATCAGATCTCAGAAGCTAACCAGGTTGGGCCTGGTTAGTACTTGGATGGGAGACTGCCTGGAAACACTAGGTGCTGTAGGTTTGGGAGACAGACCCAGCAACCCACTCCCAAAAATCAATCTGCCATTGAAAACCCTATGAACAGTACTGATAATAGTGTTTCCCCTGTTGTACGTAGGGTCACTATGAATCAGACGCCAACTTGACAGCATCTAATAACAACAATGAGAAACCTGTTTGAATGATATCCTGCCCTCAATACAACATTTGGCCCATGGTTTCCATTCTCTGTCTCTGTCTCTGTCTCTCTGTCTCTCTCTGTCTCTCTGTCTCTATTTCCCCCCTTCCCTCCCTCGCTCTCTCCCTGTCTGTCATATTTCTCCTACACATTACATATATACTATTTTAATGCATGACAAATATTTCCCTGTGAGTATTGCCAAGAAGGGCTGGGATTTAGCTCAGTTGGTAGAGTGCTGCGCTGCAGTCTCTGAGGTCCCGAGTTCAATTCCCAGCACCGCAAAAATGGGAGAAGGACCTGGCAATCCACTCCCAAGTCAACCCCGAACAGTCAGCCATTGAAAACCCTATGAGGGTCGCTATGAGTCGGATACCGACTCGACGGCACCTAACAACATTGCCAAGAAAAGCATTAAAAAGAATGGGGTAGAAGGTGATGATGTGAAAAGATTGTCAAGATATAATGTTAAGTTGTTAAGTTAGGGCTGGGCATGGAGCTCAGTGGTAGAGCACTTGCCTAACATGTGTGGCCCTGGGTTCAACTCCAGCACTGGAAACAGAAGTGTTAAGTCAAACTGATGAACAGTATATGTTCACATTTGTAAGGGGACAGGTAGTGGACAAATAGGGAATGTTTGTGAGTGGGAAAGTGGTAGCTGTGTCAGAGAGCTTAAACTTGATTATGCAAGGTCTCAAAATCACAGTAAGCAGTGTGGATTTTTTTTTTTTTTTAGTGAAATGGAGAGCTGCTGGTTTTGAGCCAAGAAGTAGTATGATACGAATGTGTTTTAAAACACTCTTTCTGGAGACCATTAAGAAAAGAATACTAAGAAACATGCAAGCAGGAAGGCAAGGACGGTACCTATTGAAATAAGCCAAGTGAGCATTCACACTGGTTTGGACCAAGGTAATGGTGATGTATATGTCTGGAGGTGGTAAGATCCTGGATGAATTTTAAATGTTTGCTCCCTGGACTGGATGTGAGTGTAAGAGAGTAATAGAAGTCAAAGGTGATTCCAAGAATTATGAACTTGTCAATGAGATACATGGAATTGCCACTTGCTGAGTTGTAGAAGATCCCCAACAAGAAATACAAGTTTAGGGAGATTTGAACATGTTAAGTTTAAGAAGGCTTTTATACATCCAGATAGACATGTTGACTGAGCAGCTGGATGTATGAATCTAGAGCTCAAGGGAGTGATGCAGCCTGAAAACATAAATGGTAAATTCATTCACATATGTTGTTGTTGCTAGGTGCCGTGGAGTCAGGTCTGACTCATGGTGACCCTATGTATAACAGAATGAAACACTATCCAACATTGTGCTGTGCACATTATTATTATTATTATTATTATTAGTAGTAGTAGTAGTAGTAGTAGTATTGAGCCATTGTTGCAGTCACTATGTTTCTTCTCATTTTGAGTCAGGCCACATAGTAAAAGGAGGTTCCAGAGGCTTTACTCCATTCCCATCATTAAGGTCAACTCTACTTTGAGGAAGTAACTCTTCTCCAGTCATTTATTACCTCCTAGCCTGGGGGACTTATTTCTGACACTATATTTGACAGTTTTTCTCTGCTCTTTAGAAGGTTTTCAATGGTTGACTATTTTAGGAGTGGGATGTCAGGTCCTTCTCCCTAGTCTGTCTTGTTCTGGAAGCTCAGTTGAAACCTGTCCCTCATGAGTGGCCCTACTGGTATTTGAGATACTAGTGGCATAGCTTTCAGCATCGCAGCAATACACAAACCCCTACAGCATGACAAGCTGACAGACATGTGGGGGTCATCATGTATGCTGTTGTTAAATATTGTTGAATTGGCTCTGATGTGAAGTGATCCCATGTACAATAGGATGAAACACTCCCCAACACTGTGCCATGTCTGGCATAGGTCAGTGCATCTCTGCTATTCACAGGGTCTTCAATGGCAGATCATTTTGGGGATTGTTTTGGGAGTGGGTTGCAAAGTCCTTTTCCCATTTTTGTGGCACCAGAGATTGAACCCAGGGCCTCAGAGAGTACAGATCAGCACACTACCAACAGAGCTAATTGAACCCAGGACCATCCATATATGTGGTTGTTTGTTGTTGTTAGGTGCCATTGAGTTTGGTCCAACTCCCAGCAACCCTATGTACAAGAGAAGGAAACATCTCTGATTCTGCGCCAGGCACATGATCTTTTTTATGTTTAAGCCCATGTTTGCAGACACTGTGTCAATCCATCTGGTTGAGGGTTTTCCTTTTTTTGTTGTTGTTGACCTGCCACTCTCTCAAACACTATGTCCTTCTCCAGGAATTGGTCCCTCCTGACTACATGTCCAAAATACATAAGATGCAGTCTAGCTATCTTTGTTTCCAAGGAGCACTCTGGTTGCACTTCTAGGACAGATCTGTTGGTTCTTTTGGTAGTCCATGGTATATTCACTATTTGTCTCCAGTACCATAATTCAAATGCATTAATTTTTCTCCTGTCTCCCTTATTCACTGTCCAACTTTCACAACCATATGATGTGACTGAAAATACCATGGCATGAGTCAGGCACACTTTTGTCTTCAATGTGACATCTTTACTTTTCAGAACTTTAAAGAGGTCTTTTGCAATAGCTTTTCACAATGCAATGCGTCTTTTGATTTCTTGACTGCTGCTTCCAAGGGTGTTGATTGTCGGACCAAGTAATGCAAAATCTTGGATAACCTCAGTCTTTTCTCCAGTTTTCAAAAAGTTGTGTCCTGACCCAGTTGTAAGGATTTTTGTTTTGTTGATGTGGAGATGAAATCCAAACTGAAGCCTGTGTTCATTGATCTTCATTAGTAAATATTTCGAATCCTCTTCACTTTCAGTAAGCAGAGTTGTGTCATCTACATAACACAGGTTGTTAATAAGTCTTCCTCCAATTGTGATGCCACAGTCTTCTCCATAAAGTCCAGCTTTTCAGATTATTTTCTCAGCATGGAGATAGAAGAGGTATGGTGAAATGACACAGCCCTGATGCACACCTTTCTCAACTTTAAACCAGGCAGTATTTCCTTGTTTTGTTCAAATGACTGCCTCTTGGTCCATGTCCAGATTATTCATAAGTACAAATAGGTGTTCTGGTATTCCCATTCTTCACAGTGTTATCCATAATTTGTTATGATCCACACAATAAAATGCCTTTGCATCATTGATAAAACATAGATAGACATCTTCTGGTATTCTCTGCTTTGGACTAATATCCATCTGACATCAGCAATGATGTCCCTAGTTCCATGCCCTCTTCTGAACCCTTCTTGATTTTCCGTAGCTCCCTGTCTATATACTGCTGCAGTCACTTTTGAATGATCTTTAGCAAAATTTTGCTTGCATGTGATATTGATGATATCATTCAATATTTTCTACATTCAGTTGGACCCCTTTTCTTGGGAATACACACAAATATGGATCTTTTCCAGTCAGTTGGTCAGGTAGCTGTACTCCAAATCTCTTGGCATAAACAAGTTATCAGCTCCAGTGCTGCATCTGTATGCTATAATGTAGGGGCTTACATGTTGCTGAGATGCTGAAAGCTATGCTATCGATATTACAGACACCAGCAGGGTCACCCATAGTGGATAGGTTTCAGCTGAGCTTCCAGACTAAGGAGAACTACGGAGTAGGACCTGGCAGCCCACTCCCAAAACAATTAGCCATTGAAAACCCTATGAATTGCAGAAAAACACTGTCTGATATAGTACTGGAAAATGAGCCCCCTAGGTTGGAAGGCACTCAAAAGATGACTGGGGAAGAATTGCCTCCTCAAAGTAGAATCTACCTTAATGACAGAAATGGAGTAAAGTCCCAGGGACCTCCATTTGCTGATGTGGCATGACTCAAAATTAGGAGAAACAATTGTAAATATCCATTAATAATTGGAATGTGGCATGTATGTAGTATGAATCTAGGAAAATTAGAAATTGTCAAAAGGGAAATTAAGTGCATAAACATTGATATTCTAGGCATCAGTGAGCTAAAAGGGACTAGCATAGCCCATTTTGAATCAGATAATCATATGGTCTACTATGCTGGGAATGACACATTAAATAGAAATGGGGTTGCATTCATCACCAAAAAAGACATCTCAAAATCTGTTCCCAAGTACAATGGTGTCAGTGATAGAATAATATCCACATGCCTACAAGGAAGACCAGTTAATATGACTATTATTCAAATTCACACTCCCTCCACTAAGGTCACAAATGAAGATAGAGAAGATTTTTACTAGTTCCTGCAATCTGAAACATATCAAACATGCAGTCAGGATGTATTGATAATTACTGGTGACTGGAATGCAAAAGTTGGAAACAAAGAAGAAGGCTCAGTAGTTGGAAAATATGGCCTTGTTGACAAAAACAATGCTGGATATCACATGATAGAAATTTGTCAGGCCAAAGACTTTTTCATTGCAAATACATTTTTTCACCAACATAAATGGCAACTATACACATGGAATTCACTAGGTGGAACATATAGGCACCAAATAGGCTACATTTGTGGAAAGGATGGAAAAGCTCCATGTCAAATGTCAGAATAAGACCAGGTGCTGATTGCAGATCAGAGCATCAACTACTGATATGCAGGTTCAAACTGAAACTGAAAAAAAATTCAAAGTGTATGAGAGCAAAGGTATGACCTTGAGTATATCCCGCTTGAGATCAGAGACTACCTCAAGAACAGGTTTAATGCATTAGACACTAATGATAGAAGACCAGACAAGTTGCAGCATGACATCAAAGGTGTCATTTATGAGGAAAGCAAAAGGTTATTAAAAAGACAGGGAAAAAGAAGAGACCAAATTACATGTGAAAGGAGACTCAGAAATTTGTCCTTGAATGTTGAGCATCTAAAGTCAAAAGAAAACATGATGAAATTAAGGAACTAAACAGAAGATTTCAAAGGGCAGCTCTAGAAGACAAAATCAAATACAATAATGACATGTGCAAAGAGCTAGAGATAGAAAACTAAAAGGGAAGAACACACTCTATTTTTCTCAAGTTTAAGGAATTGAAGAAAAAGTTCAAGCCTCAAGTGGCAATAGTGAAGCATTCTGGAGGGAGACTATTAAGCAACACAGTAAACATCAAACAAAGATGGAAGGAATCCATAGAGTCATTACACTAAGAAGAATTGATGGATGACTAAGCATTTCAAGAGGTTGCATATGATCAGGAACCAATGGTACCGAAGGAAGAAGTGGAAACTTCCTTGAAAGAATTGACAAAACACAAGACTCTAGGAATAGATGAATCCACATATAGGTAGTATTTAAAGACATAGGTTGGATGGAATCACCAAGGTCAGTGAATTTAGATAAAGAAAGGACCCTGGCTTGCTCAAACATCATGAAGTTCTGGAGATGAGAATAAGCAGCTAAAGAAACTGAGACACAGGTGAGTGAATGAATTTGCTTTCAGTCTCCTATATGGAAAGATTGTAATGTTCATTCTTCAGACAGCAAAACTTAGGCTTGGAGAGTATTAAATAAATACTAGAAAGGTAGGTTAGAGGACTGGGACCCAGGTCTGCCTGATTTCACAGATTTTCCTTCTCACCATAGACTTCACTGGATGGAATACATCCATAAAGGATGGGCTTATCTTTCATCTGTTCTGATGTTTTGCCCAATAACTTTATCTGAAGGTGCTCTGATTGTTTATGTCGACCTGGCAGGGGGTGCTTCTTGGCAAGATGCCCATTTGAAGGTCTGTTTACTTGCTTACTATTGTAATTTTTTAAACTCTTGGTTATATAGGGCTCTTTTCAATCATTGGCTTGGATCTTTTAATCTTAATGCCAGCTACAGAAAAAAAAATCCACTAGTATGCTACCTGTTATAGAAAGTTCCAAAGCATGCAAAACTAGTATGTTCAAAGACATATCTATAGCAAAAATATCAAGTAAAGGAAGAATGTGAGTCCAAGTTAGCAATTGCCACAAAAATGTTGGTAAATGTTGCAAATCCCAGTGTTCCAAAGCCTCAATCAGTTATGCTTATGGGACCAGGTTTAGCTGTGGGTCAGCTGATTGAGACTGGGCTTGACTGGGAAAGTCTCAGCTCGATCCCCTATGTCTTTCCTTCTCTTTCTTGACCAACATACTAGTCGAGGTATGTCCTTCTTATGGTGGTAGAGAATGGCAAAAGGCAAGTGGAAATACGGGAAGATAATTGAGTCTGGGCTGAGTACTGATATAACATTTCTGCTCTAGGCTGTTAGCCAAAGAAAGTCCTGTGGACAACTCGAAGTTTTAGGGAAATGTGCCTTATCTACAGTGGGAAGGCTCTGCAAAGTTACCTAGGAAAAGAAGCAGATAAGGTGAGGTGGGGCATTGGAGATGGCAACATAATCTGCCACAATAATAAAACTCAAAATCAAGGGTAGATTTACCTCTGGAGTGGATAAAGTTTGAAACCAGGGAGTGATATAGAAGGGGTTGAACTGAATAGTTAATGTGGATCTTAAGTAGATTGTAAGTACATGACTATTAATCACTACTCTTCATACTTTATGTATGCTATGTATAAAATCCTCCACGTATCTGTTGTCAGCTTATCGAGATGCTGTGGGGGTTCATATGTTGCTGTGATGCTGAAAGCCATGCCACTAGTATTTCAGATGCCAGCAGGGCCACTCATAGTGGACAGGTTTGAACTGAGCTTCTAAACTAAAACAGACTAGGGAGAAGGACCCAGCAGCCCACTCCCCAAGCAATTAGCCATTGAAAACCCTATGAAAGGCAGAGAAGCACTGTCAAACAAAGTGCCAGAAAGGGGACCTCCACATGGAGGACATTTAAGAAACAACTGGGAAAGAGTTGCATTCTCAAAGTAGGGTCTACCTTAATGATGGGAATGGAGCAAAGCCCCTGGAAGCTCCTTTTGCTGATGTGGAACAACTCAAAATGAGGAGAAACATAGTGACTGCAACACTTTGTTCAAAATAAAAAGACTTCATGGGTGGAACAGCATTGGGTAGTGTTTTGTTCTGTTTTACAAAGAGTTGCTATGAGTCAGATCTGAGTCAAAGGTACCCAAGAACAGCATGTATAAAATATTGTTTAGTAATTTTTAAATTACTGGAACAAGATAAATAAATAATGAAATTTCCAACATTAAGAGTCTCAGACTCTATGCTATTTTAGTTTTGTTTTTTAAGTGGATGCTTTTCTTTACTAATTTCTGATTTTCTAATTTTGTTTACTCTCACTTGCCAGTATAAATCATGGTTTGGTTATCTGACATCTGGACATTAATATTGTCTCCATGCATATTTATAATCTTAGCATGCTATTCACACTTTAAAAAAACCAAAGCTTTTAAATTTTAACAGAGTTCATTTCCTTAGTTCCTTTTAAAGTAAACTCATCTAAAACCACAAATTGTTGTCCTGGCTGTTATTAGTCTGGATTGATTAGGTTTGATCTCTGGGTTAATTTCACATGTAATCATATTATAGTTAGTCACACCTGGTGGCTCTATTAATTCAGATATATTTGCACTTCCTTACCTATTAATTACACCACCTCCAAAGACTGATTGAGTCGCAGCTACCGGAGAAAAGCAATCCCCATATATCAGGGAACAAATTACTGTTTCCCACACTAGGAGAACTTGGTTGACTCAGAGGTTCTGTAGAAATATTATTGACAACATCCTTATTCTTTTCCTTACTTGCAGATAAATGGTGTAACTGCTAAATGAACCTGTAATATTAAGCCCAGGTCTACCCAAGCTGGCAAAATTTGCTTGAACCATGAGCTGGGAATGAAGCAATGGGAAAGATACTTAAATAATGTCAATGCAAGTTTTATTTGTAAAAAAATTAAAATATGTGTGTTTGGTTGAGGTGTAATCCACATAACTTATTCATCTATTTGTTTTGATCTGAAGAATATTCACTGTGTCACTAAGTTTGGGCTTAGACTAGATAGAAAGTCTGAGGCTGGGTCTAGATTTAATCAGCCAGATGCACTGACCATACTCCAGGTTTGAATGGCTTGCTTCCCAAGTCCTACCCAAAGTGCTGCTGAGAGAACCACTATTCAGGGAGCATTGTTTGAAGGACAATTTGATTCCAATTATCCCTCCACAAAATTTATCCTTAATTTCTGCATTTAGCAGAACCTTCAGAACTATGCCTACAGGCTCCTCAAAACCACTGTTTTCAGGGAGGTATAAGTTTGTGTGCTAAGTTGCCAGCTTATCTTAGGAAATGTAAACTGCATTGAAATTACTCCAGAACAGATAAAAATGTGGTTTATACACACAATGGAATATTACTCAGCAATAAAAAAAAAAAGAAATAATGTCATTTGTGGCCAAATGGGTGGAACTAGAGAATATCATCTTAAGCAAATGAACCCAGGCCCAGAAAGAAAAATACTATATGTTCCCACTCAAATGTGGGAGCTAAATCTAACTTCAAGAAATATATATATATATATATATATATATATACAATAGGTCAAGCTTACCTAAGAAGGAAAATGAAAACAGAGTAGAAAGAAGCGGGAAGCAGAAGTTGAGGAACGGAGCAAGGAGAGGGGAAATAATGTAAAAGAATAAAGGACAGGATAATCTCAAAATAGACAATGTAACAATAGAAATACATGGGGGAAAAGGGAATATAACCTTAGTTGCCTATGACCTTTTTTATTGTATATTAATCAAAAGGTTTTGTGAAATATGTATGTTGGTGAAAGTATAACCAAAAGTGATATAATAGCTGCATAATGGAAATAGCAAAAGTCTTACTACTCTGTACCTCACTAACACTTACAAATAGAGGGAATATAACTTAAAAAGAAAGAAATTACTGTGAGATTTTTGTAGAGGATATTATAACCTACATTTCTTAGTAGATCAAACCCCAAACAAGAAAATTCTCTTGGTTCTAGTTTCAGAGAAAAGATCAGCATTTCTCAAGCATTTCTCCTCATAGAAAATTGGAATTATAAACTGGGCATGGTGGCACGTGCCTGTAATCCCAGCAGCTTGGGAGGCGGAGCCAGGAGGATCGCAAGTTCGAGACCAGAGGAAGTCTGCGTAACTTAGCAAGACCCTGTCTCAAAAAGTAAAAAAAAAAAAAAAAAAAAAAAAGAAAGAAAAGAAAAAGAAAATTGGAATTATATAATGGATTGTGTTTTCTTTTCCATTCTGACCACAAGGAAGTTTTGAAGCTCAATTCCAGCAACAGTTTAGGGTGTCATCATCTGAACATTTACATTTCAACTATTTTTTCCATCTCAACTATTCTAAATTATATCTTTCTTTGATTTTAGTTTTAGTTATTTTTGCCAATGGTTTTTAGTTTTTGCCAAAATCCCATTTTATTGTATGTCTAACAGAGAACATAGTAGGATATGAATACATAATAAGGGTCAAGAGTAACCTTGAAGATATTAACCATAAAAATGTATGGGTATGGATGTAGAAAGATCTAAGTAGAGAGTAGGTCAGCTTTCCATCACTATGACAAAATACCTGAGACAATCACCTTATAAAGAGGAAAGGTTCATGTTTGTTCATGGTGTCAGAGATTTCTGTTCATAACCACTTGGCCCTGTTGCTTTGGGCCTGTGGTGGCACAATATATCATGATGGTGTTGTTGTTGTTAGGTGCTGTGGAGTTGTGTCTGACTCATAGTGACCCTTATAGGGTTTTCAATGGCTGATTGTTTTGGGATTGCCTTAGGAGTGGATTGCCACATCCTTCTCCCATTTTTGTGGTGCTGGGAATTGAACTCGGGACCTCAGAGACTACAGAGCGGCACTCTACCAACTGAGCTAAATCCCAGCTCATCATGACGGTGTGGCAGAGAACTATTCACCTCAGTGTGGCTGGGAAGCAAGAGAGATAAGAAGAGGCTAGAATCCCAATATCCCCTTCAAGAGCACAGCCTCAATGACTGGACCTCCTCCCATTAGGCTTCATCTCTTAAAGGTTCCTCTACCTCCCAATAGACACAGGAGCTGAAGACGAAGCCTTTTCCACATAGCCCTTTGAGGGACACTTATCCAAACCACAGCAAGGTATTTGGCTGGGCAGGCTGCAGGCCGACTGATTGTATGTACATGAGCACTTCCATCTTCCACATCACCCACAGGCAGACTCCTTACCTTCTTAACAGACTGTACAGCCCTCTCCCCCTGCCCTCAAGGCCTACGCCTCCTAGTTCCTCTAGCCTAAGTTTGTTGCTCTTCCTGTCCCCATAACTCCAGGATATAGGTGGGCACAAACTGAGATCATAGCATGAAGGTGCTCACCGTGCTGCCCTTAGGCCACCTTCTTTACGTCCCTCCTTGGACCTACACAAAGTCTTCTCTGCATGGCTGAGAGTATCTGTAGAAGTTCTGGAAAAAGCAGAGAGTTAAGTGTGGTGGAGGAGCTACTGCAATGTGTTTTGCAACATTCTACTCAATACAGTTTGCATTTACTGAGACACAATACTGGACACTGAGGGGTGATGAAGAGAGGACACAAGCTGGATGCGGTGGTGCATGCCTATAATCCCAGCAGCTCAGGAGGTGGAGGCAGGAAGATCGCAAATTCGAGACCAGAGGCAGTCTGCGTACCTTAGCAAGACCCTGTCTCAGAAAGGTTAAAAAATGGGCTGGAGGTGGCAGCTCAGTGGTCCAGCACTTGCAAAGCATGCAAGCATGAGGCCCTGGGTTCAACCCCCAGTACCACAAAAAAGAAGAGAGAGACAGAGAGAGAGAGAGAGAGAGAGAGAGAGAGAGAGAGGACACAAGATTTCTCAGACCAGTAGTACTGTCTGTTAATTCCCAACTTTAACTTTTTTTTTTTTTTTAAAGCTCTGGCTACTCTTTGTTCAACAAAATCTTGCAGATTCATGTTAGGGGACAAGAGCGGAGCTGTCTTAGCTACAGCAGATTAGGCTTTCAGGCTTGCCCAGCCAGATGTCTCTTTGCCTCCACCTCCCCCAGTGAGTAGAACCCTGGGGGTCCACAGAGAACAACATTAAAACCATTCACATGGCAGTACCCAGAAATAACTGTCTGGGTTTGAATTCTGACTGTTTGTTTATTTTGAATCCTGACTCTTGATTGCAGGAAATTTACTTAACTTCTCAGACCCTCAGTTTCTTCTTCTGCAAAATAAGGACAAAATTGAGCCTAGTTTTTTTTGAAGTATTGTGAGGTTTAAATGAGCTAGTGCATATAAAATATTCAACACACATTAACTTAATAGTACCACTTAGTCAATAAGTGATGAGGACTAATTAGCATAGTTATTAGTCTTATTAAGAACTTATTGCTATTAGTCTTTTCAAAGAACTGAAAGAGTTACCAGATTCAGTAAATGAGGGAGATCAAGTTCTGGTAATATGAGACTTTTCAAGAAAGAGATGATTTTTCCCATTCAAGGAGGTGCTAACCACAATCAAACTATCATCCCACAAGTCACTATATTTTTAATCAGCCACACACACACAAAAAAAAAAATTCACATGTGTATTTCTCAGAACACAATGAACTTTTCCTGCATAAAATTTTGGAGGAATGATCTTGGGCAGGGCATCTGTCTCCAGGAGTCTCTGTTTCCCTTTCTGAAGAAAGGAGGCAAGGAACCACAGTTCCCAGAGTTTGGGAGAGGCTCAGAGAGCCCTTGCAAGTGCCAAGTGTCCTTCAAGCTGTTTGTCATAGAGCCCCTGGCACCTAGTAGGCGCCAGTAAATATTTGCTGCATCTGAACTCTTTCCATCTGGGAAACTCTCCAACATCCTGGAATCTCTGGCTCTCCCACTAAGCAGGTCAGAAAAGCAACCTAAAAGATTCATTTTAGTGTCCATTTTCTCACTTTTCCTCCTGAAAAGCTACTTACAAAGCTGCCAACTTCCTCATTTGGCTCTTTCTGGCCTGGTTTCATCTAATTAATGGTCACTTTATCCATCAGCAGACTCCATTCTGTCAACAGGAGAGGAAGAGCTAGGCCTGCAGTCAGGATTGTGGGGAGGGGGTAGAGGGAGAAGAAGGGAACAAGCTGCGACCCATGTTGTAATTAGTAAAAAGCCCTGTTTTGAGGAAGCCTAGGATTTCCACATAGCACTTTATGTTTGGATTTCCCACCCTCTCTCCACCCTCAATCACTGGATGATGAAGATGCAGATGCTCCTTCCTTGCTTCATTCATTTATTCACCCATCCATCCATTTACTCATTTAACTTCTCTTTCATTCATAACTATTCCTCCACTGCCTGTTACACACATAGAAGAGCATGCCGGGACAGAAAAGCACTGACTCCCTGTCCTCATGGAGCTCACAGTTTAGGGACACCCCACACTAGCCCCATTGTCCTAGCTGTGCCCAGGGGTATCAGACACATTCAGGGAAAGCTTAGGGTAGGAGGTGATGCCTTTCCTGAGATCTGCAGGAGCCCTCGGAGGGGATGAGTGGAGAGGATTGAAGAGCGAATTTGAAAGGACACGCAAAGGCTCTACAAAAGGAAGAATGTTGGTGGAACCCAGACAAGTAAGATCAAGGAAATCTGCTTGCTTTAAGGGTACCCTGAGACTGGAGACAAGCTGGCTGGGTTTCTGTACTTGGCGCTATCACTGATTGGCTCCTTCTCAGACCTTAGTTTTCCAGCTGTAAAATGGGTCCAAGACCCTTCTTGTAGGTTTGTAGTAAGGAAAGGAAATACAACACTTCGATGTCGCCCGTTGGGACAAGCAGAGGCTGCGGTGTCAGGCTCCCACAGTTGCGGGCCTGAGTTGCGATTCGGAGCCACGATCCGGGACATCCACCCGTTCCAGGCTGGCAAAACGCCGCCGCCGCAGGTTCGAAGTCGTCCCCGCCCGCAACATATGCGCGCAAGAAAGTGCTACGAACGTCAAACAGCCGCCCCCCGCGGGCACCATCTGCTCTGCAGCCGAACTCTGCGGCTGCTGCGCGCGCAGCCCTGTGCTGCGTTCCGCGCCGGTCCACGCCCGGCAGGACCTCGGACAGCGCCTGCCCCTGGGCGCCCAGGCGCTGGGCAGGGGGCGCTGGGAAGAAGGAACTGAGTGAAAAGTCCTGACCTGCTGTGGGGCTGGTCCAGGCCCCGCCATTCTGCTTGTGGTGGAAATTTCGATTCTTCTCTGGCTGGGCTGGAGTTCATTTGGACACATACTGCGTGAGCACCCCAGAAAAGCATTAATAACTGGCCCCTGAGACAGATAAAACTGAGTTCTAAAACTACGTAGCTGTGTGCTATTGGACAAGTCACTTAAGTTCTCTGGGCCTTTGTTTTGTCTTCTGTAAAATGAGTATAAGACCTGGCCTCTAGGGTCGCTAGGAGGATTAAATAGAAAGTTCTGCGTAAATTGTTTAGCACAGCATCCGACACAAAGCAAAGCTTAACTGCTACCTATTGGTTTTACTTAAAGCCTGCCTTCCTGGGCTTTATGCTGGATTTCTGTGTGTGTGTGTGTGTGTGTGTGTGTGTGTGTGTGTGTGTGTGTGTGTGCTCGCGCGCGCGGTGCCTTCGAGTTGGTATCTGACTCATAGCGACCCTCATAGGGTTTTCAATGGCTGACTGTTTTGGGATTTCCTTGGGAGTGGATTGCCAGGTCCTTGTCCCATTTTTGCGGTGCTGGGAATTGAACTCAGATCCTCAGAGACTGCAGTGCAGCGCTCTACCAACTGAGCTAAATCCCAGCACCTTACAATTTCAGCTTGTTGCCTCATCCCAGAAGAAGACCAAAGATGTCACTGAATTTTGGAACATTTCACACCAGTGAGTGGGCAGAGCATTGAAGGAATCATGGATTCCCTACCCTTTCCCGGCCATGAATGAACCTCAGTTTGCAAATGGCTTTTGATGATCGCCTATAAAATCTGTTATAACAAAGTCCGTTTTGAAAATGGGACAAGTCCACCCAATAACCAGCCAAAAGCAGCCAGTAGGACGGGAAGGTGATAACAAAAGATAGATGAGACCAGGGAACAGAAGGCAAAGAAACTCAAAGTAGAAGGGTCCCTGCACTCATTTCATTAAAAATAGTTCATTTATTTCAGGATTTTAGCTAACCCAAAGGTAATCAGAAGGCATGGGCTTTAGTCAACATTCTACCACTTCCTGGCTGGGTTTCTTTAGGCTGCTGAGTTAACAAAGGCTTACTGAGTGGCTACTATATGCCAGGCACTGTGCTAGGCTTGGGGACTACAAAACTGAATGAAATCTAGATCTACCCTCAATAGTTTACAATTTAATGGGTGTATGCATGAGGGGCCATGGCAGAGGGTGCATCCAGGTCCCAAGGAAGGGCTTGTCAACATTCTCAGGTTTTAGGGCAAGTCACTGAGTTTCCCTGTGCTTCATTTTCCCCATATGACAATATACACCTGTAAGGATTGTGAGAAACAGCAGCTGATCCTTTGCTCACTCCTGGGATCTGCACCTCCTACTGCCCTGCACTCTCCAAAGGCCAGCATTCTGCCTCCCTTCAGCATGCAAGCCGTTCCACAATCCCTGAAGACAGACAAGGGAAAACATGGGAAACACAATATGCAGAAAACCATGTGGGGCTTAAGCCCCACGTGTACGTATTACAAATCTTGATGTTAGAGGCTACCCCCTATCTGCCATGGTGCTTTGGGTACCACACAATGTGAATGGAAGATGTTGATGGAGGTGGGAAGAAGTGGAGGGAGGAGGGAGAGGGACGATGGTGGCAGGGGAAGAGTGACCTCTTACAAAAGAGCTGCTTTGAACAATGTTTAGTTCAGCAAATACATATTGAGCATATGCTCTGTGCCAGACAGTGAACAAAGTGTCTGCTTTTGGGAGGAGAGTGAATTCAAGTAACCCAAACATATGGAGTGTTGGGTGCTGAATGCTCTGAAGAATGTAAAAGAATGATAATTCACCCTCATGACTCCCTCACCTCCCAAAGGTGATGAAGTACCGTCATCTTGGGACGCAGGATTTTAATATATGAATTTGGAGAGGAAGAGACCACAGTAACTGGGAATAGCCAACTCTTTTATTGTTGATAATGACCTCTTTTTTAATGAAATTACTTACCTGATAAAATTTAAGAAATCTAGATGTGTCCTGCAGGAGTCTTGGGTGGGCCACTTACAGTTTATGTGATCTGGGGCGATTTCTCAAGATCTCTGAGGCTTGGTGACCTCATTCATGATTTGGATGATCACAACACTTGCCTTAAAGGGGCATTGCAAGGAGGAAATGAGATGATGTGCATGAGCATGCCTAGTTCAGAGCAAGAGGCTGCTTTATTTACAATAGCTGATGTGTGTTAAGACCTTTGCATGTTCAATCCTTAAAAGAGCTCATGCAGTGGATACTGTCATTTCCATTTTACACATCCAAAGCTAGAGAGGCCAGAAAAACTGCTCAACAAATAGAACTAATACTTAGAGTCATTAGCTGCCACTCTGTGCTGCCTTCCCAACTCCATGTCCCTTGGGTAAGCACTGCAACCAAATGTTCCGCTAGGATATTGATGACCAGATTCCCAGAATCCTGAACCTCCACCATCTCATGTGGGAGGTCCAGGCTGTTGAAGAATCTTCCCCTCTTAGTGTTTCAAAGACTAACACAAATAGGTCCAGATTGGTGCTCATTGTCATGTCTCACTGGTTGCTGCTCTAGAACCACTGTGTATAGCATGTCCACCTTGAGCTGGAATGTACTGCTGCCACTCTCCTGTTGGAGCAGATCCTCAGCAAGAGCTCAGAATTCTGCTGGTGCCTCTTCTGTTACCTTACCTGCAGCAGAGGAAGATTGTACCTTGCAGGGGTTATGTTCCATGAGAAAAATGGAGATACCACAGTAGGTGGAACCCCATGTAGTCCATAGCTTAGTTTTCTGACCTGAGCTTTGTTTTTCCCTCTGTGTGCTCTCCACAGACCACATCTGTGCAGGTCAACCTGGAGCTATCTTTCTGGCTCTACCTGATAAGGATCAATATAGCTAAAACCCCATTGCAGATTTTCCTGGCCTATGATTCTCTCAGGAGATGGTGTGGCTAAGCTAGGATGGCAATAATTCAAGAGGGGGTACTAATCTTTCAGAATTTAGGGACACTCATTTTATAGTATCCTTACCACAGCTCATCCTCTCAGAGGATGGACATCCTGCCAAGGTGACTAAGTCAGGATGGGTTTTGAGGATAGCAGCTACCCTGGAACCATCAATGACTCTTGTCTTTAAGTCATTTGCCAACCATGACCCCATTGTGCAAGAATTAGCCAGTAACAATTATCTGTTGAATGCTTACTATGGTGCAGGTGCTATTCTGGTGCTCTGGGAGCTAGGGATACAATAGTAAAGAACATAAATGCAGTTTGTCACTCAAGCACCTCAAAGACTCCAACTTTCCCTTTGAAGGGCTCTCCCACAGCACCCCCAATGTCCTTACTGGCAATTTAGCCCTCATTAGAGGCTGAATAAATCCATTATCTATTTCTATTAGTTTGTATTGCCTACTATAGTCCAAGTTCCAGCCCTTTTTCTCAAAAGAAATTTGTCTGTCACTGTACTTGGCTTAAGTCCACAGACTCCAGATTTGGACTTCCTGGGTTTGAGTCCTGACCCTGCTCTCCACTCTACATTCACCTTGGACAAGCTACTGAATGTTTCATGCCTAGGTGTCCTCATTTGCAAAATGGGCTAATAGTAATAGTTAACACTATCAAGTGCTTACCATATGTCAGGGGCCGTTCAAAGTGTTTAAGGTTTAGTAATTCAAGATCCTCATGACAATCCTACGTGATAGATGCTATTAATTCCTGACTTTACATACAAGAGACAGAAGGATAGCAATGTCATGTAATTGCCATTTGTCAAGTAATTGCCACTTATGAGATGGTTGAAGGATTTAAATAAGGGGCATAGAAAGTGCTAATGGATTATTGTTATCATTATAAATGATAATTTTAAGTGGGATACCAAGTACTGTTGTTGTTGTTAGGTGCCGTCGAGTCAGTATCTGACTCATAGCGACCCTCATAGGGTTTTCAATGGCTGACTGTTTCGGGATTGCCTTGGGAGTGGATTGCCAGGCCCTTCTCCCATTTTTGTGGTGCTGGGAGTTGAACTCGGGACCTCAGAGACTGCAGCGCAGCGCTCTACCAACTGAGCTAAATCCCAGCCCACCAAGTACTAGATAGAGGTAAATCTTAACTATGATGAAAAGCACATAAAACATCAGAAGGAAATTACTAAAACACAAATAGTGGCTCGTCATCTCAGGATAGTGAGATAATTATAGGATAGGATGATTATAGGGGACATTTTTCATACTTTTGGAGGCTTCTTAAAATAAAAGTTTCAGGATTTTTTTCTTTTTTTGAATCAGGGTCTGATTATATAGCTCAGGCTGCCCTTCAACTTGTGATCCTCCTTCCTCCACCTCCAGAGTGCTGGGATCTCTGGGGTGTGTCACCATGCCTGGCTTTCAAAATTTTTTTACTACAAGTGTGTATTTCTTTAATATTCAAGGAAAATAATGCAGAAAGTCCTGAGAGAAAATAAATGAGGGAGCTTCTTTTTTGTTCAATATTTTCAGAGGCCATTTCCTGTTGCCCCTGGTGACAACTTTGAATTCTCCCTCTGAGGGTCTTGGGGTCTAAGAGATTCCCAAGGCCCCCTGACTTGGTGACCTCCACTCCCAGGGTCAAGAGGAGGACTTCAGGTAACCTGCACTTCTCTGTGAATCACAGATCCCATTACTCACTTAGCTTTGTTATATCTTTAATTATGACCTTCTAGTTTGAGTAAAAAAGAAGTATAATTTTGCTTTAAGAGATATGCCAGGCCTACGCTCCCAACATTTCCAGGTTTCATAGAAATTGCAGGGATCATAGAAATTTTACCTAATAATTACTTCAATATTTCAAGGCATGCAGTTTTACTCTCTTAGAAAAATTATGGGTTGTTGTTTTTTTTTCTCCCAAATTCTTTTATTTCTCCATTATTACAGATTATGCTAGTTTCATTGTATATGCTTAGAGATGGAACAACAAAAGGCATCGTTAGATACTCTAGTCCATAGCCCCCTGTTATTAAGATATTATGTCCATTTATTTTCTCCTATTACTACTTCTCTTAGACTGTACAATTTATGTGGTCCAGGAAAACATTTACAGGTTGAGCATCCCTTATCCAAAATGCTTGGGACCACAAGTACTTCAGAGTTTGGATTTTTTTTTCAGATTTTGGAGTATTCACATATACATAATGAGATATCTTTCACCCAAATTGTTATGGTTTAGATCTGAATGTCTCCTGAAGGTTTGAATGCTGGTTCCCCAGTTGGTGATGCTGATTATGAAGGTCATAGAACTTTGGGAGGTGGAATTCTTGTTTTATGGAAGTGGCTCCCTGGAGACAGGTCTGTGCAGGTTTTTACCCAGATCCATGGCCCCAGTCATTCTATGCCTACCACCCCATGATGCCATGAAGTCATCTGCCAAGGGCCTTGCTGTTGCTGCCATGCCTGCCATGCTGCCATTATGGACTAATCCTCTAACTGTGAGCTTCCAATAACTATCTCTTCCCTCATAAGACTGGTTCAGTTGGTTTTACTGCCAGAGCAACAATAGCTGCCTAATACACAAATCAAAACACAAAATTCACTTCACTTATATTTCATATACACCTCATGCATATAGCCTGAAGTTAACTCACAGAATCTTTTAAACAATTTTGTGGATAAAACAAGGAATGGAGTGGAATTTTCCACTTGTGGCATCATATCAGTCCTCAAAAAGTTTCAGATTTTGGAGCATTTTGAATTTTGGATTTGGGGGTTAGGGATGTTTAATCTGTATTTCATTCACTCTACCCATAGTGCCTAAAACAGAACTTAGCACATAGTGGTTGTTGTCATTAGGTTCTGTGGAGTCAGGTCTGAATCATAGCGACCCTCATAGGATTTTCAATGGCTGATTGTTTTGGCAGTGGGTTGACACATACTTCTGTTTCTGCAGTGCTGGGAATCGAGTCTGGGTCCTCAGAAAGTGCAGAGCAGCACTCTATCAACTGAGCTAACCCCCAACCTCTAGTACATGGTAGAGTTGTAATAAATAATTTTTGCATCAGTAACTGAGCCAATATACTCAGAATAAAATAGACTACCTGCATCTGTGTACTCCAAGCAACTCGATGTCATCAAACTCCTGCTGTGCACATATCTTGGAAAGGCAGTGTAGGGCTCCATTGTCATAGTGAAACTGTTGGACCCAAGGGTGTTTCCAGATCCAGAATTTCCACATTTTATAAAGCCTATCTTATTTAACCCCTCAGCAGCAACTGGAGCAGCACCCCATAATCTAACAAACAAATTGGTATATTTTGCTATGACAATGTGTGCTGTGTGAATATGCACTAAGTGGGACAAATAACTATAAATAACCTCTACACCATTTAGGTTGACTTCTTACTGCTGAATAATTCAGGTTAAGACCAGTTATACTGTGAAATGAGTTAGAACTTTTGGTTTCCAGAGATTTGGAGGGGTTGGAATTGTACAAAAGGATCTGGGGGGCCTGTATAACCAGTACCTAAAAGGGTAGCCTGACAATACTTCTTTCAGTCTGCCACTTATTAGCTATAATTGTGGGCACATTATTTACATTCTTTGTCTTCATACTTTTCATTTCTACATGAGAATAATGATAAGACTCAACACTCAAGGTTGGTATGAGTGTGCCTTCAAACCTGTGAAAAACTGTGTTCAATGTGTTAAAATTTAGAGGATATAGGTTTGGGTTTACAGTTCATGTGTAGATAGCAGGGCTTCAAACTGAACCTGAACCCAAATGCAGAAGCATTTAAACCAATTTTTGTGAACCCCAATCTAAACCCAAACCCAGTGAAAAATTGGGTTTGAGTTCAGCTTTTAATGTTTTTTGTATCATTTTCTATTATACATAAAAATTGAAAAAATCTTATTCATCTATTTACATATATAATTAAAAATTTAAACCTGAACACAAACTGAACTCAGATTTTGTACATTTTTACATATTGAACTAATACTCAAACCTCAACCCATTTTTTTGCAGGTTTGAAGTCCTGGTTATAAGGGTGTCAAAGAGTTGATACATAATATCCAACCATTAGTAAGTGCTCAATAAATATGAGCTATTAACGTATTGCCTCATTTCATGATGCAAATGAGCAGCTTGTAAGACAGGTATAATTTTGGTCATTTGACAGATGAGTCAACAGAAACCTGGGCAGATTAAAAACTGGCCCAAAGTCGCACAATGGGGCAAGGAAAGGGCAAGGATTTGAAACTCCACTGTGGTGTCATGTCTGTGACACCAGCTCACCTTAATTCTTGTATCCGTTCGAGATTCCTTGACCAGCTATTATTCTCTGCTTTCCCTGTTGCAGCACAGAATTTTTAAGAAAAGAAATTAAAAGGCCAGGAAAAATGGAAAGTGTTTAGATGTGCATTTTATGTGCAGGTTCACTCTCTTTTCTCTCCTTCCTTTCTCTTTTTGTTGAAAAGCAAGAGGCAAAAGAACTTGGCATCATTTCCATCATGTCGATTCTTCTGGGTTTCTCAAATGTTATGATCCCTGGAAAGCCAGGATTCATGCTTACCTCCACTCTTCATTAAGGCAGCCATGGTCATGAAATGGGGAAGGCAGGCTGCTGGTACCATGGGTGGGCGTGCTGAATAACACCCGAACCACAGCTGTGGCTGCCCTTGTCAGAGTGCCAGCCTGCCTTACCCAGTCTGTTCTTGCCTGCTACCTGGCCCTTGCCCATCTGCTGCAGAATTCATAAAGTGCTGAAGATCACAAACATCTGAACCTATTATGGGTAACATACTTCAATTACATTCTGATTGTGGGCTTGGCTTCCCCCAAGCCTGGTGTATAGTGGTGCAAGGATCAAATTCTCCCCACAAAAGAGGCACTAATCTCTGTGTAGTTCAGTCATTTGGAGTGTGCTTAAGGAAGAAGCCATTCTTCTATGGGTTGCTTTGTGTCATTCAGTTACCTGGCAAGAGTACTCTCAGATGTAAAGAAAAGACGAGAGAGAGTGAGAGTAAGGGAGAGAGAGAGAGAGAGAGAGAGAGAGAGAGAGAGAGAGAGAGAGAGGAGAGTGTAAAGTCTTTTTCTAGGAACTTTGCATGGTTATGTATTGATCTGTTGTTTGCTTTCCCAATTAGAGAGCAAGTGATTTGTTACTTGAAATGGCCTTCCCCTTCCTGAGGCTTATTTGTCGTGTTTATTAGCTTATTTCATATAAATTGTGACCACTCTTCCAAAGATATTAAAGAATAAACTGCCCATATGTCCCTCAGACCACTGCTCTCACATGTAGCTTGACTTTCCTCTCCCAAGGGGCTCTGAGAAGCATTTATGGGGGTTGGGGTTAATGGCCCCCTGAGCGCAGGCAGGCTGCAGGTTGGTCCAATTGGAGACCTGGTGAGGAGGCCACCTCAGTTTCTGTACAAGGCTGCTCCCACTTTTGTTTTCTACTGAACTTGCAAATAAGCAGTTAAAAGAGACACACCAATGCCCAGCTGAGCCATATCAGAGCCTGAGGCAAAGTGAAAAATTAGTAATACCTGTGCTATCATTACTTAAAAATTTGATATTGTGTCCACTCCAGAATTTTGACATTAATTTTGATTTTTAAATAAGTAAGTATATTTCATTGAAACTGATTTCTCCTGAATACTGAGTTTTTTGGCCTTACCTTAAATGTTGCCCCAGGTCTCAGTCCCAATATGTACGTACTGAGGAGTGAGGAAGCTGGGGTATTGTGGCACCCACACCCGTCCTCACAGGTTGATGTCGCTCAAGGAGTATTAAGGAACCCCATGTTCATGAACGTCCAGCCTGCCCCGTGTGCAGGTTAGACAGGCACCAGTCGGCACCACCCACAACATCTGTCTTGGATCACCACTGTGCCTGGAGAGAAGAAAGGGCTGATTGGCAGTGCTTTCCAAAGGCATTGTATTCTGAGTGGCCTGGTGACTTACCAACACAGACACAGTCCTTTCTTGGACATCATGGGCCAGTGATTTCCAATTTTTTTCCTCTCAGGATAGTTTGAGCTGCATCTTTGTCACCTGAAACCAGAGTCCTGACTCTTGCAGGCACATGGCTGAGGACCCTCTGGCTCTTATAGGCTCCAACTGAGCTCCTTGGGTTGGGGCCAACACAGGGGTTGGGAGGGTGTGAACAGAGTCTTCCTACCTTTGAAGCACCCCTGGGGCTCTCCTTCTCTGACTTGTGAACAGAGGCTGGAAAAGCATTT
Source organism: Pedetes capensis (assembly GCA_007922755.1). Classification (NCBI taxonomy): domain Eukaryota; kingdom Metazoa; phylum Chordata; class Mammalia; order Rodentia; family Pedetidae; genus Pedetes; species Pedetes capensis. The sequence continues at coordinate 106,427 of VMDO01000809.1, forward strand.
GGGGTCTCCAGTGCTGCTCATACGAATTAGGACTATTCTGACTTGAATATAAAATGGCCCCAGTGCTCCTGTTTGAATGCTAGGTCCTCAGGTGGTGATGCTGTTTGAGGAGGCTGTGGAAATTTGGAAAATGGGACCCAGCTGGCAGGAGTAGATCACTGAGAGGTGGGCCTTTGAAGGTTTTGCTTGGCCCCCTGGTTCTGGTCTCAGGCTTGGCCTCCCATTGCTGTGCTGTAAATAGCTCTCCTCCACCACGGGCCCAGGGGCAGATGTCTCAGCCAGGCCTTCCCCACCACTATGGACTGAACTTCTGAAACCGTGAGCTAAAATAAATCCTTCCTCTCTTAAGTTGCTTCCTTAGGATTCTGTCTCAGCAACTCAAAAACTGACTAACACAGAGACTAACAACAGCAGCAACTTTACATTCCCATGACACTTTGCAGTTCTAAAGCAAGTCCACTCTCTTATTCTTTCCCGTATAAGAGCTTAAACATTCAGACAAGGTAAGTTGTGGAATTTCCACTTATAGATAAGGAAACTGAGCCTTCATGAGGCCAATAAACCACCCCTCTACACACACATAGCTAAGTAATGGCAGAGCATCTTGTCTTTTATTTTGTCAGACTGACATAAATAGAGGTTCAGAACAGCTGAACCTATCTTAAAGCTGACAGACATTTTTCATTTCTTCCATTAATGTAAATCTTAGTTCAGTGGTTCCATTCCATAACTCTGTTGTTAGGTGCTGTCAAGTCGGGTCCAACTCATAGCAACCCTAATAAGGTTTCAATAGTTGATTGCTTCAGGATTGCTTGAGAGTGGATTACCACATCCTTCTGGGTTTGTGGTGTTGGGTATTGAACCTGGGTCCTCAGAGAGTGCAGTGCAGCACTCTACCAACTGAGCTAAATCCCAGCTACATAACTCTAAGGAGGAACAAATGATTGTCAGTGCTTCTCAGGAGCAGAGACCTTATAGTTGTCACAGATATGCAGTTCCTGCACAGTTCTTGGCAGAATAGATGCTAGTTATCAATACTGAGGAAGAGTTCAGAAAATTTCTGGCACCAGGAGCTATCTGAATATCTAGAAAATACACTGGAATGGTAAGAATAGTGTTGCTGTTGTTGTTGTTGTTAGGTGCCATTGAGTTGTGTCTGACTCATAGCAACCCTCATAGAGTTTTCAATGGCTGACTATTTTGGGATTACCTTAGGAATGGATTGCCACATCCTTTTCCCATTTTTGTGGTGCTTGGAATCGAACCTAGGGCCTTAGAGACTGCAGAGCGTTGCTCTACCAACTGAGCTAAATCCCAGCCCCAAGGGTATTGTTACCATCCTTTTATTGCACGTAGGCTATGTCAAATGCTTAGTATACACCTCTTCAGTTTAGCAATCCCACAAAACAAATCTCATTCTCCCTTTTATAATAGGCAGAGAAAGTAAAGTTCAGAAATATAAAGGATCTTACCCAGAGTCAAGGCTGGGACAGAAACCAAGTCTACCTGACTCCCAAACCAGTGTTCCTAAACGATGTGTCCAGCTGGAAGACAGGCCTGATCAAGCTGTAGTTCAATATCACAAGCTGATAGAATGGTCTGGTAGTTTTGAAGGAGTTCATTTTCCTCTTTGCCCTCCAGCAGGGCTCCAGCCTTCTTTGTCCTTTTGCAGATGGGAAGAGAAATACCAGAAGTCTTAGAAGGAGAGTTGGTTGGAGGCATTCTGGGAGAGGTTAGAGAAGGAGGCTTAAGTGAGTATAGGATGTGAGGGGACCAGGAGAAGGAAAACGGGAAGGAGAAGGAGAAGGAGTGTCACTGGTGGGGTTATGAATTCGATTCTATGAAATCAGTAGACATGTGTACTTATTTTTTGCTTATTTGGATGGTGCATAGTTAAATGCCAAACTCCTGGGTGTATCATAGGCAAATGAGCTGAGCTTCCCAGAAGGCGTTCAAATGGAGGTGGAACATCCTTCACTGGGGACGGAGGTGAGGGGATCCCAGCATTGACTGGAGGAGGGTTGGACCACAAAACCTTTGCATTTTGGGGTATCTCCAAATCTCTACCCTGGCTAAGCATGGAAGCAGCCCAGACACATTGCTCATCCTGCCACATGTTGTTCCTCTCCTGCCTTATCAAACATTAATCAGTCACCACCTCGCACCTCATCTTCATTATTTGCAATGATCCGTGATAGATACACAAACAGTTCTGCGGCTTGAAATCCCCTCATCAGGCAAATTTGAAATTATTCACATTTTTCTTGCAGATTTTCATGACGCAAGTTGCTGATGAAATGACTCTCAAATGCCTTCACTATTTTACACTGGGGATTCTGCCCTTCCTCTTTAATGGATGTGTGTCTTCATGCCTCAGCTACACTGAGCGTTCTCCTTTCCTGTTTATGTTTATTTTGGAAGCAAAATGTGTTTACAAAATCAGTTAAAAAGTGTTAATGATCAATTTCCAGAATACTAATGTGAATTTAAATTACTTTCACATGAATCAAGACAAATTTAAAAATGCCATTTGATCATAAACTGTTTTAAATTCATGTTATAAGTAGTGCAGAAAATCTGGATATATGTTTTTTCTTTTTTATTTAATCAGTTCAAAATAACCCTTCTGATGGCATGAAGAAGCTCAGAGATGGCATGAAGAAGTCTCCTAGGAGGAAAGATATCAACTTTTGGGCATTCACATGGGAGATGATACTAAGTGATACATGCCCCTACTTCTTGGAGGAAAGATATTGTTTGTAATTGTCAAAATTACGATTGTGCAGGGAAACATACATGACTTTCATTTGTCTTATTCACTATTATTTCCCCACTGTTTAGAACAGAGCTTGGCTGGCACATTGAAGGCACTCAATAACATTTGCAGAATAAATTAATGAATAAAATCAGCTGGATGCATTATTAAATTTAATCCAAAATTTTATTCATTCTGAGATAGTATAAAAATTACAGAGTTCATGGCAAGATAGAATAGAAAATGAAAGCCATGCCCCGGAGAGACTACCAGTTCCGTGTCACATTCCTCCTCCTCTTGTGCTCTCCTGCCCCATCTTGGTGACACATTCTTTTCTGGGGTTTCAGCTCCCACCTATAACAGAGGTGGAGACTTATGGGTGACTCTGCCACTACTGAGCTATTATTGTTGTTGATAGGTGTCATCAAGTCAGGTCCAACTCATAGTGACCCTATGTACAACAGAGTGAAACACTCCCTGACACTGTACCATGCCCAGCAGTATGTCAGTTCTTCTCTGCTATTCATAGGGTTTTCAATGCAGATTGTTTCAGGATTGCTTTGGGAGTGGGTTGCCAGGTCCTCTTCCCATTTTTGCAGTGTTAGAAGGCATTTTCTTCTGGTTCCAGAGATGAAGGTCAGAGGTTTTGCCAGGACTTCCTAGGGCTCTGAGGAGAACAAAACAACACTAGAGTCAAGAAAGAAAAAAGGTCAGGCCAACCCTTTGGAGACCTCCACCTCTTCTGCAAGTGCCCCAAACTTGTTTGGATTGTACATTGGGTTGCAAGATTTTGATGACAATCTTCAGGTGCTATTTATAATCAAGACGAGTTAAACCATTTATGTCCAAAGTTAAAGTTGCTGGCAAAGTTTCTGGATGCAGTTCTCGAAAGGACCACACCTGCCTCTTAGTTAATGCAGGCAGGTGTGCAAGCCATGTCTGTGTTAGAAATGATACAACCCTAGATAGATGCCCTCAGCCATTTTGCAAACCTGCCCCATGTCTCTATCTTGGAATATGTCTACATCAAGGGGTTGGTTGCAACTCAGAGGGACCCATAGAAATGAGTGAGATTTGACTGAGATGCTGCCCAGTGTTCTGAATGCCCCCTTTCCTAGCTACTAAGGGCTCTTTGACCCTTGACTTCCACAGCAGAATCTGATGAGCCTACTCACAAGCAATTTTAATAGAGTGCAAAACTATGCCTTCAAGAAGCAAGGAATTGTAGAGGTAAACTCCAAAATGCTCTTAATTTTTCTTCCAGACTCTTCTGTCATAAATAAGCACAAAATATTATATACTTAACATATATATAAAATGGTAACCATAGTCACTACTCTTCCCATTTTAATTGTTTTACATTAGCATACACAATTCAACTCTTTTTTAGACAGCTACATATTATTCTAATGTATGGATGAATGTTTAGTTGTGCATTGCTGTGGCAGAGAACCTGACTGAAGTAAACTTATAGGAGGAATGATTTATTGGGGCTCACAGTTAGATGTCAGCCCATAATGGTGGGAGGCATGGTAGAGCAGCTGGCAGAGGGGCAAAAGGTAGAAACCTCATGTCATGGCAGATCAGGAGCAGAGAGCTTAGTGGAACCAGGGGTTCTGAGTAAAACTTCCAAAGGCCTGCCTCCCAGTGACCCCCTTCTGCAAAGCTAGAACATGTGTCCCAGAGTTCCACAGGCTTCACAAATAGTGCCACTACCTGGGAACCAAATGTTCAAACACATGACCTTTGGGGGACATTTTAGATTCAAACCATAACAATGAATTGTAATTAATTTGCCAGTTTCATGTTGCTGTATCCACTTTTTACTACACAAACTGTCTCATTTTATACTGCAGTTCTTCAGCCCTTCAAAACATCTTTTCATATACATCTTTTCATGCCTGCTCATGTCCTTCAGCCTGCAGCCATAGCCCTGTGGCATCCGATCCCATCAGATCTCAGAAGCTAAGCATGGTCGGGCCTGGTTAGTACTTGGACGGGAGACCGCCTGGGAACACCAGGTGCTGTAGGCTTGGGAGACAGACCTGGCAACCCACTCCCAAAAATCAATTCACCATTGAAAACCCTATGAACAGCAGAGAAGCACTGACAATAGTGTTTCTCCTGTTGTACGTAGGGTCGCTATGAGTTGGATACTGACTCGATGGCACCTAAAAACAACAACATATCCTTTATTTTCAATTGATTTGATGGTTTTTGTTGACTTATGAGAGCATACATTTTAAAAATGGACAGTTTATCATTTGCATTGCAATGTTTTTGATTAATTCTGTCATTTGTATTTTAAACTTTGTTTATAGTACTTTTATGTAGCCAAACATTCAGTTGTTTCTTTTATGACTTCCATTTTTTTTTCTGGGGGTTGAACCCAGGACCTCACGCTTGCATGCTTTGCAAGTGCTGGACCACTGAGCTGCACACTCAGCCCATTTGTTTTTTAACTTTTTGAGAGAGGGTCTCGCTAAATTACACAGGCTGCCTCTGGTCTCGAACTTGCAATCCTCCTGCCTCTGCCTCCTGCCCGAGTTGCTAGGATTACAAGCATGCACCACCATACCCAGCTCTTTTATGATTTCTTGATTTGGAGTTTTATTTAGAAAGACTTTCCAGGAGACAAGATCATTTAAAATTTTTTTGTTCCCTTAAGAAAAAAAAAAAAAAAAAGGAGTCCTTTCAGAGAAAAAAGAAAGCCAAGGGAATGTGGATGTAGCTCAATAGTCAAGTGCTTGCCTGGTTTGTAGGAGACCTTGAATTCAATCCCTAGTACTAAGAAAGGTGGGGGAGGAGAGGTGGGAAAGAGAGAAAGAGAGAGAGAATCAATGCATAAGAGAGCACTAAGCGATTTGCCAGTGAGAGGAAATGATGAGAATCATGGGAGCTCTTCCTAGAAGTCCTGGGAGTCAGTACCTGCTCCCAATCACACCATCACCTACACATCAGGCATGAAAGAGTCAAAGACACATGAAATGTCACTCCTCAACTGTCTAAAGGCAGTGCCATACGAAGAGAGACAGCTTTGGACCCAGGCTAACTTGGATCACATCCCATCTCTGGTGCCCTCTGAGGTCTGTGATCCCGGGCTGTTCCAGTCACCCCTTCTGAGCAGGGCTTTTCATCTGTAAAAGCATGCTGACAATACTTACCTCTCAAGAATTAGAGGGCTGGGATTTAGCTCAGTTGGTAGAGTGCTGCTCTGCAGTCTCTGAGGTCTTGAGTTCGATTCCCAGCACTGCAAAATGGGAGAATGACGTGGCGACCCACTCCCAAGGCAATCCTGAAACAGTCAGCCATTGAAAACCCTATGAGGGTCATTATGAGTCCAACTTGACTCGAAGGCACCTAACACCAACAACAATAACAACAACAAGAATTAGAATTAATGTTTGGAAAGTTTTGACCCATAGTAGTTACTCAATAAATGGTACAACAGCAACATTGCTACTATATTCTACCGTCTCCAGCTTTGAAGGAACTTCTTTCCAGTGGGGTTTACTTCTCATGGAGGAGACATTTGGGTTTCAAGTAATCAACACTGTGTTACTGGGATATGTGTTTTAGAGAAAAACTAAGCAGGAAAGAAACACCAAGAGTGCTGGGAAGTTAGAGGGGAATCCTTTCTGTTTGTGGGACTCTCTACTTTGCCAAGGAGATTTTGCTTCCAGGTAGGCATCTAACAACAACAACAAAGTATAAAAATGAAAGGGGAACAGAGCACTGCAGATACTGAAAATGATTTCTTTTGGAGAGAGCTGGAGTGTATTCAAGACGTGGGGCTTGGGTTCCTGTGTTTTACTCCCGGGTTGTCATTTCAAAGAGAAATCTTGACTCTCTTTGACTCTCTTCTATAACTGTGAATGGGAGGTAAGAATCCCAGCCTGAAGGGTTGGAACCCATGAGGCTTTCTGGGCTTTTGAGATTCTCAGATCACCAAGGACCAGGGTGCAGCCATTGATGACTGCTGTCCCAGGAGACAAAACCATTGAAGGTACAAAGAGATGCTCATTTCACGCTGCTTTGTCCACCCTCCTAGGAATCCATGCACACACAGATGTAGGCAGACATCCACACCTAGAAGCTGTCCGAGTATAAGAGTGCTGTCCTGGGAGGTAAAAGTCATCCCAAGGCAAAAGGGGCATACCTGTGCAGAGAAGGCCCAGAAGGATCCTTCCCATAAAGAAGGACTGCCTCACCATGTCCTCTAACCAGGCTGCCTGGATTGGTGCATTTAAGCCTTGCCCAGGCTCCGAGGTGTCATGGACTGGTTATAAGTTGCTGACAAGGGGATGCTTAGCTCTGTGCTGTACATATTTACTCAACCATATAAATAATAAACACTAATAACTCACTTCAGCCCTCACAATTTCTCCATCCATTTCCTCGCCATTTCTAGAACTTTCATCACATGCTGGATCATGTTGCTGACTTTTATTGCTGGCTGCTCATGCAGGGTGAGAAATCATTGTTGTCTCATAAACAGAATCATTTTTTTGCTCTCATTGAAAAGTTATTTCAATTTAATCTAAATTTCTAGCAACTGGGAAGTATTTAAGTAAATCATTCTCCACCCATCTGATGAAATTACACAATCATTAAGAATCATGATTTCAAAAGCTATTCAACAATACAGTGGAAACAAACTCACATCACAATGTTAGGTGAAAAAAAGCAATGTACAAAACCATATATCAAGCATAATCTGATTTTTCCTGTGCACTCCTATGTAGATAGATTTACATGAGTACATTAAAAGAGGTGGCAGGAAAATGCTTGAAATGTTATTTCTGAGTGGGGTGGTAATGGATGGTTTTGATCTTCTGCATTTCCCAAATTTTACATAGTGTACTTTGGCAATCTATGTTATTTGAATTATTTTAAAATTTCATATTTAAGTGATATTTTCATTCATTTACTTTCAACCAGTTTTTCTTTGTTTAAAACATTTCAAGTTGTTCAAATACATAGAACAATAAAAACACCAGCAGGGATGTCTGCCTGCAGGTTGCTGAACAGTGCAAAATAAGATGCAGGTATGTTTGGCAGCTTCTACCAGATCAGTGTGATGAGACTGACTTTTTTTGGTCGCTGCTTCTCCAGCCTCTTTGTTTTGTTTTGGTGGTTTTCCTCCTTTAAATATAAGGCATTCTAATCACACACAGTCCCAGCCCCACGTAGATAGACATATGAAGGGTATTTCTGTTTTCAGATTTACATCCACCTACAAATTACCCTATGAAAGACCCATCACTCATAGAAACTGTGGCTGGGAGGAGGGGACCATCTTATTTAGCTAATTTTGAACAAATCTCACTTGGTGCCCACATCTCCTGAAGCCTGGAGGAAGGATAATCGAGTCAAGCTCCATTGAGTAGGAGAATGGCGAACTGTGGAAAATGAGTTCTCAGAACTCCACAGGGCCATGGCTCCATTTCAATAGGACAGTCATTATTCAGATGTTCACCCTGCTACAGGGACCCTGCTTCCAAGAAACGTGAAGCCACTCACCCCCAGGCCAACATTTGCCTTGTGCATGTCCACGTCTGGCAACTGGCACTGTGCAGCTCTGGGTATTGCTGCCCTGGGTCTCCATTGCAGGTCTGAGAGGGACATAAATAGTTAAATTTTGTCTTCATTTTATAGATGGGGAAAACGAAGCTCTGACAGAATGTGGTACTTGCATGGGTTATACAGCCAGTCAGGAAGAGCTATACCCAGATGTTCTCATTCCAAGGCCATTGCCATTTATAATACCTGAAAACATCTTATGTGACCAATATACTCTCTGCTGGTCCATCATTACAAGATGTGATTTTGACCAGCTAGCCTATGTTAAAAACACACTGCAAACAAACAAAAACAGTGACAGCACCAACAGAAAGATGGACTTCCAAAAAATTAAAATGTAAAAATGAACTGAAGGAGCCAGGCGCGGTGGCTCACGCCTGTAATCCCAGCGGCTTGGGAGGCAGAGGCAGGAGGATCGCAAGTTCGAGACCAGAGGCAGCCTGTGTAATTTAGTGAGACTCTGTCTCAAAAAGTAAAAAAATAAAATAAAAATGGGCTGGGGGACACAGCTTAGTGTTCCAGCACTTGCAAAGCATGCAGGAGCGAGGCCCTGGGTTCAACCCCCAGTACCGCAAAAAAAAAAAAAAAAAAAAAATGGACTGAGGATTTTGAATTTTAGGCAACTTAAAGTCAGTGGCACTGGACTTCTTGCACAAAGTTGGACACGATTCAAAGGCAGAGTTAAAAAAAAAAAGACAATAAGAACAATAACAAAAATGAACAACATGCTACCTTTTAAATTGAGCATTTACTATATGCTATGCACTGTTCTAAACAACTTTACATGTTTTCACTCATTTTATATTTAGAACAACCCTAGGAAGGAGAACCATTAGTATGCCCATTTTATAAATGAAGAAACTGAATAATAAGGTCATATGGTCCTGAGAAGACACAGTAGTTTTGAGCTATCTAAATGGGAAATGGGCTAGGATTTAGCTCAGTTGGTAGAGTGCTGCGCTGCAGTCTCTGAGGTCCCGAGCTCAATTCCCAGCACCGCAAAAATGGGAGAAGGGCCTGGCAATCCACTCCCAATGCAATTCCAAAAAACAGTCAGCCATTGAAAACCTTAGGAGGGTTGCTATGAGTCGGATACCGACTCGGTGGCACCTAACAACAACAACAAATGGGAAACAGGAGCTGGGATTTAGCCCAGTTGGTAGAGCGTCGTTCTGCAGTCTCTGAAGTCCCGGGTTTGCTTCCTAGCAACACAAAAATGGGAGAAGGACTTGGCAATCCACTCCCAAGGCAATCCCGAAACACTCAGCCATTGAAAACTCTATGAGGGTTGCTATGAGTCAGACACAACTCGATAGCACCTAACAACAACAACAAATGGGAAACAAGGATGTAGCTCAGAGGTAGAATGCTTGCCTAGCATGTGCAAGGCCCTGAGTTGGAACTTCAGCACCACCAAAAAAAAAAAAAGAAAGAAAGGTACAAAGACAGAGCTGAATCTGAAGCCTCTGTCAGCCATTTCCAAGCTGTGTGACTTCCCGAGCTTCAACTGTCATTTCTTATACAAGGATTGTAAACTCTGGCCATGTGCTTGCTGTAGTGGCACAGCAAAATAATGCAAGTAAAAGTCTTACTATCGCACAAAGCATTTTGTAGACCTTTACTGAGTTGTAGCTATTTTGATCTCTTCTTCTACTTATCCCTCCTCCTCCTCCTCCCCCCTCCTCCTCCTTCTTCTTCTTCTCTCTCTCTCTCTCTCTCTCTCTCTCTCTCTCTCCTCTCTCTCCTCTCTCTCCTCTCTCTCCTCTCTCCCCCTCTCTCATTCTTCTAGTGGTTCTAAGAGAAGGGATAGGCTCACTCATATGTTTGGCAAACATCTCAGTGCCAAGCACTGTTCTGGTTACTGGGGATGAAATATAGACCATCCAGAGACTCATAACACAATAGGGCCACCATCAGCAGAAATAGTACAAGGGCTGCCACCTTTGGACAGAGACATCCACTTTGCTCTTTGACTTTATCCGTCTATCTCCGGCAGACATTTGAGTTCATGACATTAATCTAGAATCTTCTGAGACTCTGTGGATGCCATTAGGTTACTACTAGTTGAGCCTCATTTCGGGAAGTGCTCCAGTTGTACAGCTCAGACCCATGAAAGCTTATACATCCTTTGCTGAGGATGCTGGAAAAGATGGGAGCCCCAAAGAACAAACCCAAGGCAGGCCCATAAACCTCAGCAATAAGGTGGTTGTCAGTAGCTATTTCATTAATTTATTCATAAGTCACTCATCTAATGCTTATCTAACTGTCATAGATTCCAGGCATATGCAGGGTCGGACCCGACTCAACGACACCTAACAACAGCAATAAAGGAACACTTAGATTTCCTATATCCATCCTATAAACACAGACTGTTCACTGGCATATTATTCTCAGAAGTGCACCAAGAATGATTTTGGTAAAGAGAAAGGTGCTCCAATTTTGAGATTCTGAGAATCATGTTTTTAAAGGATATTTTGCTAACTTCAGCAGGCCAGTGAGAGAGACATACTGCCCTCTGTTGGAGAGAGTTAGCAAAATCGGCCAAGAGCTGGAGAAAGCTCTGGTCTTCAGCCTTCCAGAGAAGGTGCCCTTCCAGATCTTTTAAACAGTGGAGACACAGTTTTCTCAATTAAGTGGCCCATGGAAAATAGAAGCAAAAATATTAGAGACACCTACATAGATGATAATTGAATTTCTAACGTATCCAGGTATGTATCTTTAATCTTAACAAAGAGAAAAATGACCAAAATCTTAAGATGCAGGGTTTAGGGAGCAATGGGTGTTGGAGAACTAGAATTAGAGCTAACTTATTCCTAAGTTTTCCCAGCACAAAAGTGACTCATCTGACATATGAAGCTGCTGTATCCTGCAATGATAGTATTAGATTGCAGGGGTTTCAGAGAATCAGTCAAATTGCTGCTGTCTCCTACAGGAGGATGGTCACCTGTCAAGCTTAAATGATGCTCTTTCCCACAGATATGCATGACTATTGTTGTTTTCTGCCAGCCAGGTCATCCAAAAAACATAAAGAAAGGCAAACCCAGGCTTTGACTCTCTGGGAGAACAATCACATCAGTGAGAAGTCAAAAGGACGTTGACTCCAGACAGAGAAGAGCCTATATTTTGCTCGTGCCCAGGCATCCCAAGCTGCTGTGAGTAAAGAAGATTCAGCTATGTTCTAATTTTGCTTCTTTCAAAACTGGAGCATCATCCAACATCCCACACCTGGTACCATTTGGGACTTGCTTTAAAAATATTTTGAAAGGCATAAACAGAGAGAGCGGGAGTATGAGAGAAGGATTACAGAAAAGAAAGTTTCAGTGTGTGTGAAGGGTCCTGGTGTTTCACACAACAATCAAGAAATGAGCAAAAGAAAGGTGGGGTGGGGGAGCCCATCACTTTGACTCAGTAACTCCATTTCTAGGAATCTATTCACAGAAACATGGAGAAACACCAACATTTAACTATAAAGAGGTTTACTGAAGCACTGCTGGAAATGATAGCAAATTAGACACTACCAAAATGTCCTGAATAGTGAACTTCTGGAATAAATGATGGTACACAATGGAGCACATTTAAAACAACAAGAAAGTTCTCTGTGAGCTAGTGTGCAAGGCACATCACAGTTGGTGACGTTACTAAGTGACCAATACAAGTTGCAGAACAGAAATGCTGTCGCTCTTCCTTTGCTGTAAATAAAATTGTATTATTGTTAGAGTTTTTTTTTTTACTTAAAAATAACCCTAGGGGGAGAAATATATGCCATCCATTAACAGTGAAAATCTCTGGGACATTGGGGTTATGAAAGGAGTTTAGTTCTTAAATTTAATCAATCCATATTGTTTGACATTTTTACTTTTAGCACATATTACTTTTGTTATCAGAAAAATACATTAGACATTTGTTTAACTGGAAAGGTGTATTTTTCTCTCTGCAGAAGTACTGTCAGAAGCTACCCAGTCACATGTAGGAAGCACTTCACATTATCACTCTGGTGATAGAATTAAATTGCTCAAGCAAATCACAAAAAGAAAAATCAGACAAAATACATAATGTAAATGCTCAAAGTCTGGAATATAACAGATGTTCAATAAATGTTTGCTGAAGCCTGGAAAACATGAACGAATGAGTGTGGAATTGTTTTCCAGTGTGTTCTGTTTTATTTGCCACCTGTTTTTTTTAAAAAAACTATCTATAAGTATATATGTTCCTTTTGAATAATATCTGCAGCAGATTTCCCCGATTACAAATTACATTCTTTGTCTTTCATACCTCTTTACTTAAAATGCTTGGGCAGTTGAAGTGGGGAGGGGCAAAGGGGAACAAGAAATCAATGTTTTAACATGAGGGAAAAGGGATTTTCACAAACCACCAAAGTGCTACTTCTCTTGGAAGAAGTGCACCCTGGATGTTTTCCAGCTGAATTCTGCAACAAAACACAACGAAAATGAACATTAATCTTTTATGAACTAAGCCCCCAAACGAACAGGCTTTGAGCTCAACCCTAATTAGGCTGCATCTCAATACAGAGAATCCTTAATGAATAAGGACACATAACAACACAGGCTGGCTCTCTGCTGGGACTGACGCAGAAATGAAGGGGCTGCCCCAGCCACACTCCACCACTGTGGTGCATTAGGGACCCCCAATGTTAACTGGAAAATGCTTGGTCATCTTGGATGGAAAGCAAATGGAATTTCCCTAAGTGAAATTCTTAGCCACCTTGCTCTCTCCGTGGCCATCTGGGGGTTGGTGGAGAAATGAGAAGAGAAAGGCTAAGAAGTAAGATTCTGAGTGCAAATTCTAACAAGTCAAGGTTACTTTGGCTTCATGCCCAAGGGAGCTCCCAATATTGGCTGTGCTCTGAAACAAGAAATCCTCATGTACACAATATGGGAGTCAGTACTGCAGACTCTGGGAGACCTGGGTTCAGATCCTAGCTTAGTTATTTCTTTCTATTCCTATGACTCAGGATAAGTTATCTACTCTCTCTGACCCACCATTTCCTCATCTATAAAATGGCGATAAAGTTCAACCTGGTTGATAGGGTTAAATGAAATCAGTCAAGTAGCTCTCAGATTGTTCATTGCTGACAGAGACCTTATTTCTATAACCACCGCCTTCCAAACCACATTGTACCACACAGCTTCTGCATCTCAGTTTATCCTATAACAACGTTGTAAGGTAAGTGCAATGATACTCCATTTGCACTGGAGGAACTTAACACTCAGAGAGCTTATTTGTCTAAAGTGACAGAACAACAGACAACAAAGCTAGGGTTTCACAAGTCCCTCTAGCCCAAATCTTGTGGTGATCACAGGATTGTGAGTCATTGGGGCAGATGTCCAATACAGGGAGGATTGCTGGTGTTTGACATCTCAAACTCACAGATTTCTGGATTCCAGGACCCACATGCATGCTCCAAGTTCACTAGAGAAAGACTTGTGCATAGAGGACTTGGGAGAGGCTCTGACTATGCTGTTTTGGTGGAGGGTGAGATGGGGGCTCCATTCCCAGGGCATGCTCCAAAGGGAAGCCCCAGATGAAGTCTTCAATGAGACCACCCCAGCATCCCTGGCTACCAATTCAATATCTGAACCAAACATGTGGGCCTGAAAATACTCCAGGTCCAGCATCCAGTCCCATGTACCACGAGACATGCTTCAGGAAGGATATTGGCAACTCAGGGCCCTGCTGTAAACCCACATGGGCTCATCGTCCCTGCATCAGTTCTACCTCCATCCAAAGCATCTTCCTAACCCCGCCTCTATTGCCAGCTGATATGTCACTGTGGCAGAGAAACCACCGGAGACAAACTTATGGGGAAGAGACATTTGTTTTGTTGTTAGATTCTATAGCATCTAAGTACAGCAACCCTAAGTACAGCAGGATGAAACACTACCCAACAATGTGCAGTGCACATGATCTTTCTCGTGTTTGAGCCCATTGTTGCAGACACCAGGTTTCTTCTCATTTTGAGTAAGGCCACATCAGCAAATTGAAGTCACAGGGGCTCTACTCCATTCTCATCATTAAGGTCGACTCTATTTTGAGCAGGCAACTCTTCCCCAGTCATTTCTTGAATGCCTTCCAGCCTGGGGCTCATTTTCCAGCACTATATTTGATAGTGCTTCTCTGCTATTCATAGAGTTTTCAATGACTAATTGTTTTAGGAGTTGGCTGCTGGGTCCTTCTCCCTAGTCTGTCTTAGTGAGAAAGCTGAGCTGAAACCTGTCCACCATGGGTGACCCTGCTGGTATCTGAAATACTGGAGGTATATCTTTCAGCATCACAGTAGCATACAAACTCCCACAGCACAATAAGCTGACACAATGTGGGGGAGATATTCATTGGGAGCTCACATTTAGAGGATTGGTCCATAATGGCGGTGGGGCAGATATGGCAGCAGCAAGGCATGTTGTCAGATGATCTTGTGGCATGGCAGACCAGAAACAAAGAGAATTTCCTGGAAGTAGGGGTCCGGGTAAAAAGTTCCAAAGGCCTGCTCTCAGTGACTCATTTCCACCAAGCTAAATCCCACCCCCCCAAGATTCCATAATCTGCCAGGACAGTGCCACCAGCTGGGCACCCAGTGTTCAAGCACATGATATTTGGGGGACATTTAGATACCATCCCTTCATTCACAAGTTGAGATGATCTTCGATCCTCACAAACAATTGTACCAATATCTTTCCCAAGCTTCCCCAATAGCAGCCTTCAGCCTTAGCCTCACTCCAGTGGACACTGACATCCTCCTGGATTCTCTGGTGCCATTTATTTGGCTTATAATAAATCCTTTCTCCCAAACCCTGCTGTCCCATACTAGTCCTGCATCTCCCTGCTGCTCATGAATGCCTTATCCTATTACTGTAATTAACTGGTACCATGCTAGAAAGCTGAGCCAGAATCAGAACTCTCGGGTGAAGAGGGTTTGCCAAGGGCTACAATGCATGAGAATTGGAGTGGATAGAACTTGGCACTTGAAATCTCCTCCCTGCACATGAAACTTTATTCTAGAAACTCATCTGAATTATGCATCAGCAGTCCAGAAGACCCTGGTGCCTGGAGTCCATTCAAGTTCTACAACCCTGCTCTTTTCAAGTGTCAGTCCCAAATGTTTCCTCCTCCTCTTCTTGTGTTACTTTATCTAATGTGTTACTTTAGATAAAGTTTACTTGTGTCTACCTTATGTAATGTGTTACTTTATCTAATGCTATGATTATTTGTGGTAATATATTGTAATGATATTTATATTACCCAGTCTTTACTGTGTACCTACTATGGGCCCAATCCTATGCCAAATATTTGACTCACAATATCACATCTAGCCTAACACACAACTCTGAGAAGGGTAGTATGGTTATTCCTATCTTAGGCTTGTGAATAGTAAGCTTGGAGCATCCGGTGCTCCTCCCACACCAGCATCTGGGAATCTCTGGCCTAAGCACTGTGGGAATCAAGGAGAAGGATGGGATCCAGTCAGGGAATCAAGGTGAAAAGAGGAGATGTGAGCTGGATTTTGGAGGATGGATTGGAGCAGGATGGGAGGAAATAAGAAAAGATTTCTAGACAGAGGGAACTGCGAGAAATGGCACAGAGATGGAAAAGGACAGAGAATGTGGAAGACTCCAGTGCCTGGCACCAAGGACATCCTTGGAGTGCTTGTGGAGTTAGATTGTGCTGAGTTGCTGATTTGGCCAGAGCAGATGGATCTCCTATGATCTTGTGCAATCCAAAAGCAGCTGCATGAAGGAGAAGTGCAGGGCAAAAAGCCCTGCTATGTGGGCATGCAGAAAATATCTCATGCAGATATTCTTCCAACTTTCTGAACAACCCTATAAAGTAGCTTTTCTGAAGTTTGGAAAATGGTCTTCCTTTTACAGACAAGAACATAGTCTCAGAGAGCTAAGAAAGGTCAAATTGTAAGAAAGTGCCAGAATTTGTACTCAGATGTAACTCATCTGGCTCTGCAGTCCCTGGACCACCCTCCACCAGCTTCTTTTTGACAGACTCCAAGTCTGGCAAGGGTCAACCTTAATTGGTCATGCTCGTCTCCTTTAAGAAGCAACTGTTTTCACCCTGTTGGCATTTTCTGCATGAGATGCCGCACTGCCAAGGTTCTGGGAGCCCCTGGAGAGGGAGAAGGCTACAAATGCCTTTGGCGAAGAAGCACCCAGGTATGAGACACAGCTGAAAGCAACAGGGAAGGTGGTGTTGCTCCCAGCAAAGCCCCAGATGGGGCCTCCGGCGGGATCACCCCCATCATACCCGGCTGTCAATTCAACATCTGCGCCCGACATATTGGCCTGTGAATATTTCAGATCCACACCCCCAAATCCAGATGTGTTTGTGTCATGAACTCTGTATACCCTGGTAGAAATTACTGAGGTCTGAAAAAGAAAATTAAGCACTCACTCAGGCACACACAGACCACTGACCTGAAACATTCCAGGGTGCTCACATTTAGGGATGCTGAATACCAGCTTCCACCCATCTTCTGGCCACCTTGTCTCCATCAGAGGTCATATGTAAAAGGATTGGTGTTTGCTTTCGTTTAGTGCCTTGTGAAAGGCTTGCGAATGTGGATGTCATCCTTTGCCCAGTGGCTTTTATGAATTAGTAGTTTGGAAATTTAACTGAGTTTTCCAGCACTGCCTTACCAGTAATAAAGAAATCACTCGGTAGAGTAACTAAGCTGAGTTGCAGCACAGCCCTGGCTTGCACAGAAGGGCTACCTGGGAGGGGGAATTGAAAACACCAGTAGGCATTTGGAAAGTGGTTATGCTTTAACACACACAGAGAAAGAAAAAGGACTAGAAGGATATAAAGCAATATATTAACACTGGTGAGAGGAATTGCAGGGGTTTTTGTTTTTGTTTTTTTCTTCATTTGTTATATCCTTGATGATGACTTTACTCTTTCTAATAAAGGTAATGCCAATTATACTTTGTGTAAATAATACTGATAAAATATAAAGGACAAAATCAGGGTACAAAATAATGTTTGCAGTAAAAATATAACTTCTTTTAAAAATTTGGGGGGTTGGACAGGATATCCAAAAGGCTGGAAGGAAATATAACAGAATGTTTAGGCCCTTCCTACCCTTCTTTCTTTCTTTTGCATTCTACCATATATTTTGTAATGAGGAGATACTGGTTTTATACTAGAAAGAAGCTGCTTAGTTTAATTTGGGTTCTGTTTTCCCTGGCCCTCTTGAAGGTCTGTTCAGACCAATGCTTCCTTTCTGAGGATCCTGATACAAGCTGTTCCCCAAGACTCCTTTGCTGTGCCAAACCTGGGCAGGGCACCCTTCCTGCCAGGCCAGAGTGCCCATAGGTGGACTTCAGCTGTGTAGCCACCCCGTGCTCTGCCAGCACTTCCGGTGGAATCTTCAGTGACACAGACTCAAAAGACAGCTGAGAAGCTCTGATGAGCTAGAAGTTTCTTCTTCACTCATTCACTACTTGCGTGCTGGTTCAGCACACATGGAAGTAGTTATGTAGTTGGACCGATGTCCTAGGGTTCCTACCATTGTCAAGACCAGGCAGTCAGTGAGAAGACAGGTAAGAAAGCCTCAGTCCTGGCCCCAGGAACTCATGGAAGGAGGCAACATCAACTTGCAATGAAGACACCATGTGAGAAGTGCCTCGATAGATACTCTGGGTGCTGAGCACCAGGGGGTCACATACTGAGGGAGGGATATGGTCAGGCAAGACCCTGATACCTGAGGCAGTTCTTGTGGGAAAGGCAGCAATTTCTGGAAGAATATGAGGAGAAGGATGCTCCAGCAGACAAAACCATCGGGGTGACTGTTTGGAGTCACAGGGCATCTTCTGGAAGCTGTAGAGAGACCTGCTCAGTGGAAATGACATGCATATGAAGAATAGAGAGGAGAGCTGGATTGAGAAGGTAGGGAATGCTCCCAGAACTTTCTCCTAGGATTTCTCAAACCCTGGTCATTCCCGCACCTCCTTTGTGGATTTTGTCACACTGCTGTCATATCTGTGCATTTTTTAAAAAATATTTTAAAATCTCCTTACTTTTAAAAAGCTCCACATAAATGTATTGTCAGAGGACATTGGGCATTGTTACCATAAGTAGGAAATTAATAATACTTGCCATCAATGGTAGCAAATCGCAAAGACAAACCAAAGTCCAAGGTATTACACTCTACCTAAATTCTCATGGGCTGAGCCTACAGCCCCCAATCTCTTTTCAAAAGGGAGATTGACATGTGTTACAGGGCATAAAGGCAAATGGAAATTTTCTGCTGAGGAATCAGAGGCTTAGAGGAGATTTAGGTAGGAAATAAGTTTGTCACCATGTGATTCAAGATTCCTCAAGGCCTAAGTGCTTGGTGCCCTAAAAAACTTTCAGGCCACTAGAAGTCTGTCTTGTGCTCTGGAAAGCAGCCCCAGGGAAGGGTCTTCTATGGGAGAATGGTTGGATTTGTGGAAACAGACTAGAAAGCCTGAGGAAAAGCAAGCAGAATCCCAAATCAGTCCCGGCAGACTCACCTTGAGCTCGCCATGCTCTTTGAGCAGTGTCTCCAGGCCATAACTTCTGGAAGCTTACAATGGAAGAACCTCGAAGCTGTCTCTGCATCTTCCCTGGCAACCAGAGAAACTGCAATCCCATGAGCTCTCCACAAACACTCCCTACTGGCACACTCGCCACTCCCTAATTGACCGTGCCAAACATTACTACTGACTCCCCCCAAAGGGAGCTTTTATCGTTATCACAAGTTGGTAAATATTATGATAAGTTGTGGTTTTTATGACCACAGAAGTAACTTTTTCATTTATGAGAGGGGTGGCCAGAAAATCACAGTGGCGAGAGCTTGAAAGCAATTACATCCTTGTTATTTGGCAGTCTGGCCAGATGTCAAGGGAGTTTATAGCCTAACCACTACTTTGGTGGTGTTTTGTCCCCCAAAGTAATCCAAAAATTAATGTACCAGAAGGAAATAATTTGTTTGTATAGTACATTGTAAGAACTAGAGTTTGCTTTTAGAGGGACTACCATGGAAATTATTCCATGGTATATTTTTTGACTTGAGTTAATGGTATATTTTTTGGTATATTTTTGTGTATTTTTTGTATTTTTTTTTTTTATATTTTTTGACTTGAGTTAATACATCTTTTTTGGGTCACTGATACCTCTAAAATTGTAGAAAGGTCAGAAAAAGTTAAGAAAATATTTCTTAACTTTTATTTTCTTAATTTTTCTTAACTTATTTTCTTAACTTTTATTTCATAATATTTTCTTAACTTATGTGTCTTTGTGTATATATGTATGTATTTTCATGTAGATAAATAGATTGTTGGTTTTGTTAGGAGCCACTGAGTTGGGACTGACTCATCATGACACTATGTTTGATAAATGAACACTCCCCCACACTGTGCCATGCCCGGCACTATGTCACTGCTTCTCTGCTATTAATAGGGTTTCCAATGGCTGCTTGTTTCAGGAGTGGTCTTCCAGGTCCATCTCCCAAGCCTGTAACATCCGGTATTCCTAGGCAGTCTCCCATCCAAGGACTAACCAGGCCCGACCCTGCTTAGCTTCTAAGATCTAATGAGATTGGACACCAGGATAGTATGGCTGCAGATAGATAGATAGGTAGATAGATGATAAATAGATGGCTAGATAGATAGATAGATATTCATGCCAAAATAAATCTGCTGTCATCAACAAGGATAAAAGACTCTGAAACTCAATTTCAGAAAAAAATAAAGTGAGAATTTCTCACCGCTGCCCTCTACAGCAGACTTCAGTTGTTTAATTATGTGAAACCTCTGAAAGACAAGAAAGAATTTTGCCTGTTCAAGTCCACTTTAATGCAGCTGCTGGCCTGAGTCCAGTGAAGAAGAATTTACTGGGTACTTCTAGAAATGACTCAAACCATAGTTATTTCCAGAACCTATAAAAACTCCACCACCTTGGACAGGGTCTTCCTTGCATCTAAAGATGGTTTCTTGAGCAACAAAGCCGAAAGGCAGGTAATATTTTAGCTAAAGTCAAATAGATTGGTTTGCTTTTCTCACATAGGACTTGATAACTTGTCCACAATTTGTCAGATGCATTTGCTGTATTGAGCTCAAAGACCTTGGTGCATTTTTAGGAATCAGTCAACTAATTTATTTATCTACTTATTTGTTTATTTTTGCAGTACTGGAGGTTGAACCCAGGGCCTCACACATGCTAGAGAGGTGCTCTATCACTGAACCATACCCCCACCCTTTTACTGATTTATTTAGTTTAAAAATCTTTATTGTTATTATTGTTATTATTATTATTATTATTTGTGTGTGTGTGTGTGTGTGTGTGTGTGTGTGTGTGTGTGTGTGTGGTACTGGGAGACTGAATTCTGGGTGCTCCACCACTGAGCTATACCCCAGTCTTCCTTTTATTATTATTATTTTTGGGGGGAACAGTATCTCCCTAAGTTGTACAGGCTGCCTCTGGCCTTGAACTCATGATCCTCCTGCTGGAGCCTTCCAAGTCTCTGAGATTACAGATGTGTGCCATGGTGCCTGGCCTGAGAACTTATTTAAAAACAAGGACAACAGATAAGTATGTAAAGTTGTATGCACGTGATGGTCTTTGTTTTTTTCTTACTAATGAAAGATTGGAAAGAACCAAATATAAGAAATTGATTATATATTCTACTGTTGCTAAAAAAGTAAGTCTTTATGCATTAATATTGAAAGGTATTCATCAGGTACGATGGGTGGCAGCAGAGAGGCCACCAACTTAGTCTCTGGCTTGATGTAGTTTACCAAGGGCTAACTGACTAAAGCAAGCCCACGTTCACTGTAAACCTATTACATGGAGCTCCTAGTAGCCTCTTGAATGTCCAGGACATTTCAATAATACTGCCACTTGGACCAGGTGCAGTGGTGCAAACCTGTAATCCCAGCGATTCAGGAGGCAGAGGTAGGAAGGTTGCAAGTTCAAGACCAGAGGCAGCCTGTGAAACTTAGTGAGACCTTGTCTCAAGATAAAAAGCAAAAAATGGACTGGGGGTGCAGTTTAGTGGTAGAGAGCTTGCAAAGTACTCACAAGGCACTGGGTTCATCTCCCAGTAGTGCAAATAAATAAATAAATAAAAATTTTAAAAATACTGTCATTTGTTAGGCACTATATGCCAAATATGGTACTATGGTATCACCTTTCATTTTCATGAAACCTTTGAAGGTAGAGATTATTCCCATTTCACAGAGGGAGAAACTGAGGCCTACAGTGCTTAAGTAACTTACCTAATGTTACAGGTCACAAATAGCAAAGTCTGCCCCTCAATTCTGCTTGTTGCTTCTACTGTTAATGTCTAGGCTATTTCACACAGGGCTTACAGTTCTATCTACTTAATGATTATGGGAAACTAATGTCTCTCTGAAAATCTTCAGTGTACCCAAAGACTTACTTATTCACCTGCCATATCTGGCCTATCAGTAATTTTTCCCCTTGGTTTGTACAAATTGCTGTAGCAATCAAGATGCATGCATCTCATTGTTCTCTGACATTTAGATGCTACAAGCCTTGGATAGTTTTTAACCAAGGCAGCAAAATTCTTTCACAAATGAGTTCACTTCAAAAGGAAAACAATCTGTTGGCAAGGAAGAAACTATAACTTGTCAAAGGCATGCATATTATTATTATTGTCAATAATAATAATAATACTATATTCATATTTTCTCTTTTCAACCAATAGGTTGAAATAGGTGAGCATAAATACTTTTGTAATGTTCCTCTTGGTGATTCACCAGCAATATCATCCTGATATAATATTCTCATAGCATTATGGGATAACTTACAGGTCCTAGGGATAAGATTTTTCATGAGGATACTTATAGGATGTTCACTTATGCAAAAATATTTTCCAAGTTAAATTCTTGAATCTTTTTAGTAATATAAAAGCAAAGGATCATGTACTTTGATGCTCTCTTGAACACCCATGGCTCCCCTCTCCACTTATTACAGTCAAATGGTTGGGGAGTTAACCTGAGTGCCAGGGGTGGATTCTGAGCAGTCCAAGCCAATGGCCAGGGCAACTCTTACCTCTCTGCTTTGGGAATTAGCAAGTCCATTCTAATCCAATAAAGCACATCATGTCCCTGGCTACAGGAACTTGTTCCAGAATAAACATGCAATCTTGTTTGAACCAATGAGAAATGTAAGAAAGTTCCTAGGGGCTTCTTGGAAAAATTCCCTTGGTCTTAAGGAAAAGCACAGGAAGAGCCGACCTCTCTGCTTCTGGACATGTCCTGCCTAGGATGCAAGCGCTGGAATGACTGTAGCCACCTCAGTCCTCCCTCTGAGGATGACACTGTTATGCAGAATAGGACTCAGACAAGAGAATCTAGGGGAAAAAAGGAGCCAGAACTACCAATCTCAGCCATCCTAGAGCTTACTCAACTGTTGGATGCTGTTACGCCTGCCAGCATATTTTCTTAATTGTGTAAGTCCCCAATTTTGAGTTCCATTTTGAGCATCATTAATCAATGCTGGCCAAATCATTCCCTTGGTGTAATTCTCACTTTGATATTGTTACAAAAGGCTTCCATAGATACCTCGTCTTCAGAGATAAGACCAACATCAACTGTTCAACTCCATGGATAGGAAACTAAGATCAATAGAAAAGGGGAGAAGATTTAGACCTGCCAAGGTCTATGACCCTATTATTGAGCTTTGTCTTTCTTGCTCTTCTCTTGAGAATGTCTAACTCTCGGCCATTAAATATGTTCAAATAAGATTTCTAAAGTGAGGGCAGCCCACTCAGAAGAGCAAACACACTGATGTTTATTCATGCTTTGTTGTTGTTGTTAGGTACCACCAAGTTGGGTCCAACTCATAGTGACCCTATGTACAACAAAACAAAACATTCCTCAACCCTGTTCCAGGCACATGATCTTTTCTATGCTTAAGCCATTGTTGCACTCATTGTGTCAATCCATCTAGTTGAAGGTCTTCCTTTTTTTCACTGATCTGCCACTCTCCCAAACATGATATCTTTCTCCAGGGATTGGTCCCTCCTGACAACATGTCCAAAATATGTAAAATGCAGTCTAGCCATCCTTGCTTTCAAGGAGCACTCTGGTTGCACTTCTAGGATGGATCTGTTGGTTCTTTTGGCAGTCCATGGTATGTTGAATATTCATCTCCAGCACCATAATTCAAAAGCATCAATTCGCCAGACGAGGTGGCGCACGCCTGTAATCCCAGTGGCTCAGGAGGCTGAGGCAGGAGGATCGCAAGTTCAAGACCAAAGGCAGTCAGTGTAATTTAGTGAGACCCTGTCTCAAAAAGTAAAAGCAAATGGGCTGAGGGTGCAGCTCAGTGGTCCGGCACTTGCAAAGCATGCAAGAGCGAGGTCCCACCCCCAGGACCCCTCTAAAAAAATCAATTATTTTCCTGTCTCCCTTATTCACTGTGCAGCTTTAAAAACCATATGATGCAACTGAAAATACCATGGCATGAGTCAGGCTCACCTTCATCTTCGAAGTAGTAGTTTCCAGAACTTTAAAGAGGTCTTTTACAACAGCTTTTCCCAGTGCGATGTACTTTTTTATTTCTTGGCTGCTGCTTCCATGGGTATTGATTGTAGAACCAAGTAAAGCAAAATCTTGGACAACTTCAATCTTCTCTCCATTTATCATGAAGCTGCTAACTGATCCAGTTGTAAGGATTTTTGTTTGCTTGATGTTGAAGTGCAATCCATGTCAAAGGCTGTGTTCTTTGATCTTCATTGGTAAATGTTTCAAATCCTCTTCACTTTCAGTGGAACCTAAATTGAGGCAAAGATCATACAACCTCCTTTCCTTGGCCTGTTGATAGGAAAATTTTCTAATACTGAAACTTTATTTTGGGGGAAGCATAAAGCAATTTTGCTTTTTGTTTTTTGTTTTCAGATCTTAATAGAGTAAACAGCATTAAAAGTATTCCCCTTTTTTTATTTGGTAATTTGCACATACCCAGGGAGAATCCATGTGTCTAGGTTTGATAGAGCCCAGTGTGGTATTGTGATTAAATTCTTACCAATGTCATATGAGAAGTGCTGTGCATAACTTTCCAGTCATGTCAATAAAAGGAAGCTGCTAAAATCTTAATAATTGTTTAATCTATATGGTAAAGTTTTTCCTACTTTTTGTATACTCAAAAAATTTAAAAAAAAATTTTAAGAAAATTGTTCTTCTTCTACCCTTTCCTGCCAGCTGGAGTGGGGCTATGGTACTGAACTTTTGACCACACCACCCATGCAGAGTATGGCAACCAGAGAGAAGGAGCCCAGATCCTCAGAATGCTTTGAGGCCAGAGCCACCACTCTGGACCACTAATTGGCTTAGAATTGTACAAGAGCTACAATTTTCTTTTCTTTTCTTTCTTTCTTTATTTTTATTTTCTTGTACTGAGGAATTGAACCCAGGGCTTCACGCATGCTTTTTGCAATTGCTCTACCACTAAACCACACTTCCAGGCCATTTTTTTCTTTTCTTTTTTTGTTTTGAGACAGGGTCTCCCTAAGTTACAAAGGCTGCCTCTGGCCTCCAACTTGTGATCCTCCTGCTCCTGCCTCTCAAGTCACTGGGATTATAGTGTGTACTTCCATGCTTGGCCAATTTTCTATTTTTTAAAGACAGTTATTTAGGTTTACTGAAGTTGAAAGCTGAATACCCTAACTAATCATCAAGTGTCTCCAAGCCTCATAAACCTGGGAATACAAAATACATTTCACTGCATATAATGCCAAATGACTCTTCCCTCATTCATTGCCATAGGACAATGCCGAACAATATCCCGGGACTCCCCAGAAGCATCACAAAGCATGATGTGCATGCGCAAACAAAATGGGTCAGTCCTCCTGCCAGTACCATGTGGTATCTATGTGCCGTTGCTCCCTAGGCTTCTTCCCAGCTCCTCCCTTTGGATATTACTTCCTCCCTATTGGCGAGCTAGCCCAGAGCACAGACCAGAATTATAGGCTCTGTTGCAAATTAGGAGAGAAAGTCTTCTTTTCTCCTTTGTATTAAATTTATTAGGGGTCCCTTCAGCAGTTTCAAGTGCTTATTTCCAGCTCTGCTCTTCTCTTTGGCCCTAACTCAGGTATTCAATGGGGCACAGAAGACAAAAGCAGTTCAGGGATACCTCCATGGTCTATTTTGCATCTTTATTTTTTATTTTTTATTTTTTTCCTGATGATCAGGGATTTGCCACTGGCTCAAGCTTCTCTGTTTCATTCTGTCCCTGGGCTGCTTCTCTCTTTCTCAGTAAGTCATTGATCTCTCTTACTAAGAAGTTTCCAGAAGAGCCCACCCCACCTGGTTACCAGAAATGCCCCAAATCTCTGCTTATAAAAGCATCAAAAATAGAGTGGGAATGAGAAAAGGACATGTGTGGCTGTCAGTTGGGCGTCAGTGGCTGGTTCCAGTGGCAGTGTTCATGTGGGAGTTCTGAGTGGCATATTCCTCCAACTGGCGGAGCATGGGAACAGGGCCTCACGGCTGGGAAGCATGCTGAAATATTTCCCCCACAGCACGCCAGGGTTCACTACGAAGAAAGTTGCCAGGGTAAGCTTTGGCATGGACCTCCTGTCAGACAGAATTGCTCCTCTTTGGAACTGAGGAATTCACACCCACTCTGAGGCTGACTTGAACACATGCCTCTCCCAGCTGGTTCCTTCAGAGGAGTCAGAGCTTCCAGAATGTTCGAGCTGTTTTGGAGATAGGAGAATCTCAGAGACACAGAGGAGCTGTCCTTGAAACGGTGCAGATCTCTGTCTCAGGCAGTCCATTTCCAGAGGGAAACAAAACTCCCAACCCTCCAGGCTCTCATGGAAGAGGCTGTTGAAGCCAGAAACTGTAGGAAGATCCAGTAGGAAGAATTTCCCCAATTCACATACATGCCTGTATCCAGCCACTAAATAAGAATACTCTGCCAAACAATAGAGTATTGAGGGTTTTCTGGTCAGAAAGAATGATGCAAAGAGCAAGGCAAAGGCTGGCAAAAGCAAATGCTTTGTCCCCTGGGCATAATAGATCTCCCAAGACATTCGATTCTAAAGAAAGCTTAATTAAATTTAATGGACAAACCTCTCGGTGCTAGGAGGCATTTTAATGTGGTATTTCAGTTCTGGGTGGACAAAAATCAGTCTTCCTTGCCTCACTGATCTCTTTTAAATGAAAGAAACTTCCTGATTAGCACTATAACTCTCACGACTGCCCTGTATCCTCCTATCTGCTGGTAATCTCTATAGGATACCTGAACAACGCTTCTCACTGAAGCTGCAATACACTGGCCCTCCTGAGGACAAAGGAAGCTCCCCACCTGAGGGACAGTGGGGTCTTGGCCATTCTAGGTACCTCCAATGTCTAGCACAGGGTCTGGTGTAAAGGATATTTAGTGAATAAATGAGAGGAAGAAAGAAGATAGGGGAGGGGAGAAAAAGAGGGGAGAAGAAAGATAGAAAGCAAATTCATTGACTAAATGGAGCTACAGCTAAACAAAAGTGCCTCAAGCATAGCCTTATGAGAGAGCAGGAAAGTAAGGGATGGTGTGCGGATCTAGAAGAGAGTCCCAAGGAATCTCAATACCCCTTTTTTGATTAGGTAATGCTTCTTCCTATCCCCAGCCTAACCTCTCCCCACATCCCATGACATGCCTGTGATTCAGACCTTCGCCTCACTCCCAAGTGGATCTCATTGACTGATGTTAATTCCATTCTCTTGCCACTGATTGGTTCAGAAATGATCATATGATCTAGAACATAACATAGAACAAGATGGTGCCCTAGGGGATTCTGGGAGTTTTCCCCAGAAGTGGCTCCCTTTTTAATTTTGAGGCCCAGAAAGATTGCTTTCAGGCTGTGACTGGCCCAAGGATGAGGCCAACACCTGGGAGAGCGTGGACATAAAGTAGAGGCCCCTGATGAAAACCCCCCGAAGCCCCCCTGACTATCAGTTAAGAGAGTCACTCAATAACTCTATTTTTCTGACCAATGTAAGTAGGATTTTTTGCTGTCCTAATTGTGCAGCCCTCAATGGTGATTGCTCCTTGAACCATAGCCAAAGAACCATCTGTTTTCCAACACAGACTGGAATTGGATGGAGAGGAAATGGAGGAATCCAGAAAACACAAGTACATGAGCAATGACTAGCCACTGCTACCCTGCACCCACCATTGAGGTCCGCCTGGCTCTGCAACAGATTTTATTGGCGAGACTTCACCCTTTCTATTTTGGTATTCATAGTAAGAGATTTAAAAAAAAGAAAATCTTCAAAGTGCTATACCTAGCTCTGCTTCTGACTGACTGTGTGACCTTGAAAAAACAGCCTCTTTGAGCTCAATCTGCCTACTGCTAAAAAGAGGATTAAAAGGGATTCCTAGATCATAAACTCCTCAAAGAACTGCTGGGAAGATAAAATGTAAAGTGATTCCAAAGGGCTCCATATGCAGCAATACAAATTACATCAATAAAATATTATCATTATCTTTATCTGATCTGATTTCCATTTTATTCTATCTCCCTCATCAGTCACTGGACAGTGCTAATATCTAGTAACTTAAGCATACATGTGGTGGTATCGTACAGTCCTGACTCCTATTCAAACTTCATAGCTAGCATTTCTACCTATCCACTTCCAAGATGGACTCAGGGTAGCTCATAATAAAAGGCTGGACACAGTAGAACAGTTAAATAGAAGTGCAAAGACACAGCCAAGTAAGCAAAGTGGGGAAAATACTATATCCACAAACCCAAATGTAAAGCTGCTGTGGTTGAACCCCAAAACTTATTAATGAGTTTCCTAATAGCTGATGCAGAAATGGGAACTTATGTTTAATGCCAACATCATGCAAAGCATTATACTAGGCACTGTGAAAATTTCAAAAATGAATGAGACATGACTCCTGCCCTTAAAGACTTTACAGGACGATAAGGAAAAAACCCATCCATAATAATTGTAACATAGGCATATTTAGTTCACTACAAGTATTATTAGTGACCACATAGATAAAAAACACAGGAGCAGTGAGAGGAGAGACATTAGTTCTATCTTTGAAAGAGTTTAATAGAAGAAGGAATATTTGAAGTGAGGCTTAGGTGGGGTTGAAATTTGATCATTGGGATGGCAGAAGGGTGTTTTGGCATGAGCAAGAATACAATGCATTTAAGAAGGTAAAGGTGGTGCACACCCATGTGGAGACAAGAGGATTGCAAGTGCAAGGCCAGAGGCAGCCTCCATAACTTAGTGAGACCCTGTCTCAAGAAAAAATAAAATAAAATAAAAAGGAGCTGGGATGCACCTCAGTGGTAGAGCACTTGCACAGTATGCGTGAGACCCTGGGTTCAACCCTCCAGTACTGAAAAACAATTGAATGATGTCTTTTGTCTCAAATGTACTAGGGTGTGATATGTGTGTGCAAACGCACATGTGAATGTATGTCTATTTGTGTATTTTAGGGAATGCAGGGATGAGGTTGATGAGGGAGATTGTAGTCAGTTATTTCAGTTCTTGAATGCCATGCTCAGGACTTTGAACTTCATTCTGAAGACTATCAGGAAAAGTCATCAAGAGCTATTCAGTAGGCAAGTGGTATGATCATAGGTTTTTCACCAAATGATACATTTTGGGGTGGTGTGTTTCCCACAGGAATAAAAATTGGAAGTGTTGTTCTGCTGTGAGCTAATATATTTCCATCAGAAACTTATCTTTCTCTAGTGCCATTCTGTATTCACTTGACAATTATTCATTACATTGATTTTAAATCAGTTATTCCCAGAGAAAAGACAGAAATTAATCATCTTTCCCTTTATGATTTCCTCCTCTGTCATCAAACACATCAGTAGGCATGAGTAATTCAATTCCCGCCTTCCACCCACCTTAATTGCATGCACTTCCACTTGATCATAATTCACTGGAGTATTCAAGAAGATGGTGAAGTTTAACTTCTCTTTGACTTCGCAAATCTTTTGGAAGAGTTCCAACAGCAATGCTCCTACAGTGATGCACAGGACAGGACGTTGGCTCGTACTGCCTTTCTCTGAGCAGGAGAAGTGCTTCATGTCCTTGAATGCTCAGGATTCCTCTGCTGAGTGGGACTGTGGAATTCAGTGCTGGATGAGGCTTTAGGAATGAGCCCATGGGATATAGTGAAGGCAAGAGCCCTGTGTGTTTGTCAGCTGGTGCATCATTGTGACAGAGAAACCAACTGAAACAAACTTAGAGGAGGAAATATTTATTGGGGCTTACAGTTAGAGGGTTTAAGTCCACAGAGGCACAAGCCATGGTAGCAGGGAAGGCACAGTAGGACCTGTGGCACAGAACCTCACATCTTGGCAATCAGGAAGGAGAGACTGAAAGAGAGAGAGAGAGAAAGAAAAAGAAGAGAGGAGAGAGAGGGAGGGAGGGAGAGAGATATTGAAAGAGAGAGAGAGAAGAGAGAGAGAGGAGAGAGAGAGAGAGAGAGAGAGAGAGAAGGGAGAGGGGAGAGAGAGCAGCCTCCAAACTCCCATCCTCAAGGAGCCACTTCTGCAAAGCTAGAGTCCCATCTTCCTAAATTCCATAGCCTCCATAAACAGAACCGCCAGCTGGGGATCAAATATTCAAACATCTGATCTTTGAGGGACATATAGATTCAAACTGTAACACCCTGATAATGGTTTCCCACCAGCAGCCAGCACAAAAAGCTATGCTTTCCCTTTTCCAAGAAATCAATCTTGATACCAATCACTGTCAATAAGAATCAAGTGAGTTGAAAGTCGTTGGCCAATCACTATCAGATTCCTAGAGTAAACCTCAGTGTGCCCACTTTTTCCTTGATACTCTAGGCCACCACTCGTGAATGCACTACTTAAACAACCATCTAATCAAGTTTAATAAAAGTCTCTATAAAGTTTTCCCTGATCCTCCCAAGCTGAGTTGAATGCCGACCCCTGCTCTGTGATCTCATATCATGTTTTGAGTATTTTATCATATGACCCACACACTATTATATCTATCATTTGGGTACTTAATGAACACTAGAAATTTTATATGCATCATTTTATTCAGTCATATTACTGACTCTATCATATACTATTATTAATTATTATTATTATTGTCATCTCATTTGATTAATGAGAAAGATAAAGCAAAGCATGGTTAAGTGACTTTCCCAAAGTCACACAGCCAGTAAGTACTGGAAGGAATTTAATCTCACACTGTCTGACTCCAAGCCCTACTTTTCTTTGCTATAATGTTAAGCAATTATTGTTTTCTAGATCTTCAACCCTTCTACTTTTTGTCTGACTCCACTCTGACTTCCAGGGATTCCCTGTTCTGGGTAAGCTTTGTTGTTGTTGTTGTTAGGTGCCGTCAAGTTGGTATCCGACTCATAGCGACCCTCATAGGGTTTTCAATGGCTGGCTGTTTCGGGATTGCGTTGGGAGTGGATTGCCAGGTCCTTCTCCCATTTTTGCGGTGCTGGATATTGAACTCGGGACCTCAGAGACTGCAGTGCAGCGCTCTACCAACTGAGCTAAATCCCAGCCCGGGTAAGCTTTATCCCTTCTCATATCTCTGTTGCCCAGAACTGCACGCAGCAAACATCAGGTCTTCAGCCAACCAAATGTAGTCACATGGTGACTCCGTGAGAAAACCAACTGATGACTTCCTCCTGGGAGTCACTGATTTATATAAAAATTACATTTTAATGCTGGTTGAAGACTCATCACCTCTTCAGAGAGAAAGAAGAGGAGCCCTTGGCTTGCATCTCCACTAACTAGGAAATTTTGCCACAGACATCTTCCCTATAGGTCGCCCAGTGGAGGAAGAGTTTCCAAGGCAATATTTCAAAGAGAAGAAAAAGAAACCATCCTCAAAATATTTTTCTTTAAGTTTCTTCCCAAGTTAATGTACTTCTAGACAGATTTGGCGCACACGCCTTTATTTTATTTTTTAATAAAAGAGAGCCATTTCTACAGCCACATGTCCAAGTCTCTGCCCAAATGAGGATGACTCTTTTATTTTCTGCACTGCCCTGCATTATCCTCCTCCCAGCCCAACAGGGTCCCAGGCCAGGATCCGGGCTACTTTAGGCACATGAGTGAATCCAAGGAAATTCTGGCCAGCACCTCCTTCCCATTTTGCTCAGTGGTTCTTTCCAAGCTGTGTCCTAATCTGGTGACAGGGACCAGTGCCTAATTCAGATGTATCTATCAGGCTGAGGCTCCAGAGGCCTCTGAGCTCAGAGAACAGCCAGTTCTTTGGATCTGAGGTACAGGAAACGGAGCAACTGAAAAATGATCTGTCTTTCAAAAAGTTTCAGAAGTTTAGTGAAAATCAAGAGAACCGGCAGTGTCTCTGCCCCTATTTCATGTCCCCCAAATGCCAAGGTGTTTCCAGTGCAGAGGGACCATCTCCTTAGTGTACTGCTTTATCATTTCTACATGGTGGCAAGAAGCAGAACATGGTCATTTCCAGGAGGAGAACAGAATTGCTGTCAGGAAGAGAGCAGTAGTAGGGTCCTGAGGATGACATCCCCTGAGCCCAGCACTCCAGGAAGGGTGACAAAGAAAGAGCCAGAGAGCACCATCAAGTAACAAATAGTTGGGTGTTGGGAGAGAGATGGGAATGGGATGAGGGAAGGAGGCTGTGACCCTCAGAGCAATAGACGTAGGTCTCCTCTGAGAACTTCTCGGTAGTGGGAACATGAAAAGTACTTTCAAGAACAATGTCCGAAGTTACACTTTAAGTTTTTTTGCCTGGTTGTGAAGTTTTCCTCTCCATTACCTCAAACCTTTAGGGTACATTTGCTGCTTCCAAGACCCTGGATCAAGAGGATTTGGGGAAGAAAGAACTTGGAATGGCACCCAGTGGGGCACCCAGAGTAGTAAAGAGGCAGTAGACATGCCAGGTAGAGCAGAGAGGGGGGATAGAATTCAGCAAAAACAGGAATTCAGATAAAAAAAAAATGACTGTGGAAAACCCAAGTCACTCCAGGAATCACCCTACAATATTGAAAAGAATGCTATCTCTTTCCATATGTTGGTGAAAGTACTAGAAGAAAAAAATCTTGAACGTTAGCCCCAGCAGGCTGCAGGACCTGGGAATATTCATGTAGCTGACATTTGAGTAAAAGATTCATGATGCAATTCTTTAAAAGCTTTGGTGGTATTTTTTTCCTTTTAAATATGGCAAAGACCATTTTTTCTGGGAATACAATAATTTTGACTACTAGGATTTCAAGAAGCACAAGAGAGGGCAAATGGGAAGTATATTTGTATCTCTTCTTTCTTCCCCCCATAAAAAGACCTAATATTTTGTGAGGGAGAATTTTTTTTTTTTCTTGAGACAAAGTCTCACTGTGTAACCTGGACTAAATTTGAATTCATGATCTTCCTTCTTCACATCCTTGAATGGCAGGATTACAGCCACTAGCACCATTCCTGGTGCTAGAGGAGAAGCTATTGACTTAGGAGAATCTTGGTTTGCGTCTGGCTATTTGGAACAGAGTTGCCTATCAGTTATGACACATTCAGTGGCTCAATGGTCAGTGTAAGTCAAATCTGATTCATTTTACCTCTCCGCTTGTGTGGGGGGAACAGAGGGTATAAACCCAGAGTTTATGAACAGAACAACCAGTGCTCCTGGCCCTGAGAAGGACTGCCATCCATCAACATTCTGGGTGGAAAAGACCGTGCATTCTCAGCCTCCTGCACCATGTAGGAGGCCCATGGCTTGCATGCTCATTTCTATGCTTTCATCTCTTCCTCCACAGCATACAGTCTCCCTGAGTTTTGGTGGAGATATGCTGTAATGAAGAGAGGCAGGGAAATAAGGGGTTTAAAGATGAAATCAAACACCTGAAAACCAGTCGTCTCTGAGAATTCCAATGTTTGTCAAACTTGAAGAGTGAAATGAAAAAAGACGTGATTTGCAGGAGCTGGATTTTCTCTTCCCCTCAGGGCCTCTGAGACACACACACACACACACACACACACACACACACACTCCGTCCATCCCCCACCAGCCGATTCATCTTAAGCTTTCGGAAGCCATTTAGTGAATGCTAGAATCCAGAACGAGCCAGAGCTGAGGTAGACGGAGGACAAGACACAATAAGCATTTCAGAAAGCATCTCACAATGTGATCATCAATGTGTAATATGAGCTGGGGGTTAGTTAAATAAAATGTGAAAACCATATTAATGACCCTTTCTGCTGTCCAACACAGCATTTCATTTTCCTTTCCAAGGAGGCAGAGAGTAGAGCTGGAAAATAAATTATAGATGAAACCCCCATCATATGTTTATAAATACACTAACATTAGCATTTTACTTCCTCATAAATCTGCAGCAAACATTCAGGCACAAGATAGAAAGCCCTGTAAAACAATGATATATTCTCTGGTCGCAGGCATTGACTAGTGGCCCATTCACTCCTGGTGCTGTTCTTTAAACATGCTCCCTCTGCTCCTGCCCCCTCATTTAAAATCCATTTTAATTTAAAGATGCACAAGGCAGTGCTCGTGGTACATTTACTCATCCTAGTTATACATCATGGAGCAAGGAAAAGAAAATTGTTTCATCTAGAGATACGGTTCAATGTGGTCACCACTGAACAGTGGAGTAATTACCATATCAGGCCCACTCAAAATGCACTCAGGGTGTTCTGTGACCTATCATTTGCTAATCTGCATAGTGAAGTATAGCTTCATAACTATAAATTGCTGACTTAATTAAAACCAGGACCTTTCTGTCATTTAATTACAGGGAGAAAGGTTATTGCTTAAATGCAATTTTCCAAATGTGATTTCTTAACAGTTATTAACTGCTTCACCATCATTTATTGTTTCAGATTTTTCAATTTGAAAATACTCCCCGTGACAGAAGTAATGACTTCATGAAAAACTCAATCTAGAGAGAGGCCAGCCAGCCCATTTGTTTCTCATAAGTGGAGCCGACGGGGAAACTGGAAAATGTCACCGGAGGATCCCAGGATGACTCTCACTTTCAGGGAGTAATTAAAACCCGGGAGGTTATATCAAAGATAGGGTGAGGTTGTTTGCAGACATTTTAAAGGTGATCCCTTCTTCCATCCTAGCTGGCAGGTGTGTTTGCCTTATAAAATAAGGGGGTGGTGTCAGGGAGGTAAACCTGCACTCTGCTCAGGCCAGCATGTAGCTGTGTGAGCTGAAAGGGGACCAAAGAGCACACTTTGAATCGGCCACAGACTAGGCACCAACTTGAATGTATATATGCTCTTTATCATATTCCTGCATCTGGTATTTCTTCTCCCAAGAACATAGAACCACTGTAAGTTTGATTATGGTAGATAGCCACACAATAAGGAGAACAGGCCACATTTTCATTAATCCTGTGCCTTGCCTTCCTCCTTGGGAAATTGTGTTTTCTCTTTTTCCTCTGTGTGTTCATTGGTAGCCTGCAAGTTACATAGGCAAATTCCCGTAACCAGTGAAACTGGGCAATATAAGTAGCCTGGACAACTTAGCAGCCATCAATGCACTTCTTCAATGACAGGAGGTTTAGTTATTAACCTAATTCCCTGGGGCGCTAAATGGAGACCTGTGACACAGATCAACTCGGCCTTTTACTTCATGGTGTAGCTCTATCTCCAGTGATAGCCAGGAATTTCTCTGTGAGAGAAAATGTGATCTTTCCCTGGCTCCTGATAGCTCTATGCTAAAAATAAACAAATGTGCTTTCTGCCCACAGGGACCTGTGTGTGGGTTCCAGACAGGAACAGCCTTGCTTGCTAGCTGAGAACCACGCTGAAGCCTTACTTTTGCTTTAGGGTAGAATGAAAGTTAAAGTTGCCCACATAAAGAAGTGAAAATTCTCCCAATTTCGGTATGTATTAGCCATTTCTTTTGGCTTTATTCATTGTGGCAGATGCATAAAAATGACTAATGGGGACATCATAAAATCTTCATCAGATTATTAATAATCCCTATGCTCTCTATTAGTAATGTGCTTTGTAGCTTTCAACGTATCTTCACACATTTTACCAATTTCAGTTCCATTAAGCAAACATTTTAGTAACACAAATATTAGAAAGGGAGGGATCTTTGCTCATGTTCAATCTGAGGCAGTCATTTGCTCCTTAATCCAATTCTATAAGGTAGTAGGGAAGATGTTTTAAATGCTGCCTTGTATCCTTCCTCCATTTTTTATTTGTTTTACAAGAAACAGAAAGATGTTCAAACTTGATCAAAGTAAGTAAAAGTGAAGCTTAGTGTAAATATTTAGAGCCCTCAGGGAATCCAAAGTCAGCAACCAAGATATAAACAAGCTTCAAATGAAGCAGCACAGGAAAGCTGAAATCTAAGACTGCTTCATCTCAATAGACAAAGATGGTTTCCCTTGTCTCTGCTTCTGTGTGGGTTTCTTACGTTTCTCCCTCTTGGCCATCTCCCCTTCTTTCTTCTTTCATACATGTTCCAATATGGCAGGCATCATGACTTCTCAGTTCCGCCACATGCCACGAACAGCAAGTACTTGTTTCTTGGTTCACATTCCCAGAAGGGCTAATCTGGTTGTCTGTGTGAGTCCCTGTTTAGGAAACAGCAAATCTTGGGTCACTGGCTAGGTGGGCTTTTGGACAGGGCAAGCAATAGTAAACACATCTAGGACAGTGGATCGAGAATTATGCTCTTTATTTGGGAAGCAATGAAATAAATCCTCCCCACGTTAAGCAACCCTGAGGTTCACTTGGCATTTATGCACCAAATCATGTCTATATTCTCTCTCAATCAGTGCCTCTCCCAGGAACTAGAAACTCTGAACCCTTTTAAGGAAGAGATTATTATTATACACATAGATACAACTGTAATTTTGTTTTATTTTAGCCATTAGCATTAACATCATCCTCTAACAACTGACAGTAGTACAAATCTTCCAGTCAAAGGAGAAATTCTATTGATTCAAAAGAAGAGAATAAGTTATTTCTTCTTAGTAGTTAATATAACTAAAGCTTTAATTTGTACACTATTAGCTAATCTATTGACTAGTAACATCACTTAATCAGAAAGATGGTGGAAAAGAGAAAGATTGATAACAATAAGACAATAATAAGATAATAACTAATAACTAAACCTACCATTGGAGAAGTGTGATGATGGAAAAGACCCACAATAATACACATTCAAGATTTTAATTTGGAAGCAGAATGCTACACATTTTTAATATATCAGATGTACTATAGTGACAGAATTAATTTAGTTCTTGCTAGGATTGCTTTATGGCCTGATGTTTGGTCTAACAGTCTGGCTCTGACATGGATGGCATCCACAGGATGGAATAGTGCCCTAGTCGACTAGCGTGGGATCTGACCAGAAGAAATTATTCAAATTTTCTCCACATAATCCCCACCACCACCAGAAATGATGTGCTTTAAAAGAACATTACCTTATATTTTATAAAATAACTACTTATTAAAAGCATTGGCTAAGCTGTAATATGCAATGTGCAAAAAGCAAAGGGAAGACAATTCCTGGGTTTGTGTGCTTCTGGTGTTCTTTAAGTGGGCACCTCAGTTAGGCCTACCACATAGTGTCCTTATAGTAACCACAATTCAACCAAGCCTTGCACACACAGGCTATCTCTGTGCCTAATCCTGCAATTTAAAGAGACTGTTCATTCAAACTCACTGTGGCTAAACGACTACAACGATCCTGTGGTGGTTGTTGTTGTTGTTGTTTTTGTTAGGTGCTGTCAGTTCAGGTCCAACTCATAGCAACCCTATGTACAACAGAATGAAACACTACCTGACACTGTGCCATGCCCAACACTATTGTTAGGGTTTCTCTACTCTTCATAGGGTTTTCGATGGTTGATTGTTTTTTGGGAGTGGGTTGCCGGGTCCTTCTCTCAAGCCTACAGTATTCAGTATGCCCGGGTGATCTCCCATCCAAGTACTAACCAGGCCTTACCCTGTTTAGCTTCTGAGATATGATGAGGTCAGATGCCAGGGTGGTATGGCTGCAGTCTGTGAAATTTGGGTTCCTGAAACATAAATGCTTGACCAGGGGAAGTCTCTACCCTGCAGGAGCTGAGCTACAGAAAGTGTGCTTTTCCTCTGATGTCCAGGGTAGGAGGCAGTTTCCAGATCTGTGAGCTCCAGTCTCAGACCACACCTAATCCTTTCCCTTTGGAAGAGGGTGCTACAATATTTATCTGCTCCTCTCATCTGCCTTATCTCCTTTATTAAAAGATCTTGCTCCATCTGTGCCAGTCAGAGCCCTGCACTCTCTGGTCACAATGACAACCAAAGGCAACATGCACTCTTCTGTTTACTACAAGAGTATAACATGACCATAGTTCTTGATTCATACAATTCAGCTTTTTCTAGGTGTTTACATAAAATATTGAATGGGCTTATTATCCTTCATGTCGTCTATGTCTAGTTCCTTTCCTTGTTTGTTTGTTTGTTTTAAGGGTCTCACTATGTAGCCCAGGCTGGCCTTGAACTTATAATCCTCCTGCCTTAGCTTCCTGAGAGCTATGATTACAGGTGTCAACTATCATGTCCAGCTATGTCTAGTTTCTTGAAAGCAACTCATGCCCTGCTGTATTGGGAGCAGCTGTTCTATGTGCCATTTGTGGTCACGCCCCACCATCAGAGCATCCTTTATCTAGAGCCAGCGCATTTGTAATGGCCACAAAAAAGCAGATTCAGATTGCTTTCTTTCATTTTCCATAATATCATTGAATATTTGTGTGTCTTAGATTTCACATTAGCCACAGCTAGACTGTCAGTTATAAAAGACAGAAACAAAAAAGTGACTTTTTAAAACTAGGTGATTTGATAATTCAAAGGCATTTATATACACATTTGGAGTCCTTGAAACATATGTCAGTATGATAGTCATGTCCAACTCATAATGACTGTTATAGGGTTTCCAATGGCTGACCATTTTTCAGGATTGGCTCAGGAGTGGATTGCCACATCCTTCTCCCATAAGTCAGTATAATGTTGTTTAATGTTTAGAATTCTTTGTGCCTAAACTCCTTAATTTAGAGAAGTGGTTTTTTGTTTGTTTGTTTGTTTGTTTGTTCTAATACAAGAAGGTGATGAATCCACTTGTGTTTAACGAAAAATTTAGTTCCCAAACACCCACCTTCTTTTCCGCTTGGGTCTCAGAGGTATGAGGTACCACATGAGAACGTTTCTTTACTACTAGCCATGCCCCTGGGACAGGATAGAAAACAGGCTCAGTTTATATCAGAGTCTCAATACTGAATATGGAAGAGGACTAATGCCACCCCTCACATCATTATGGTTCAGTATTTGGGGGAGTCTGCACCACCCCATCAAACTAAAGTTCCTACTATGTGCTGGCACTTATCTACTGCCACTCCCACATCAGCCTCACTGGCCTTCTTTCTTATCTTGAACTTGCTAATCTGTCTTCACCTTAGGATCTTTGCAGTGTTTCTTTTACCTGGAATGTTGTTCCTCCCTTGGTTCCTTTATGATGTAGGTCCTCAGCTCACATATCGTCTCCTCCTCCTTCTTAGACTACCCTGTTTTGGATCTTTGGGGCTATAACAGACCACCCCAAAACAGTGGCTTAAAGAAATAATAAGCATTCATTTGACTGAGTCTGAAGGATGAGGTGGGGGGCTCAGTGAGGCAGTTCTTACTTTGGGTGTCCCATGTGGTTGCTGTCCAATGGGCATCTTCAAGGAGTCTCCATCATATGTGTACCTGGCGCCTGGGCTGGGAAAACTCAAACAGCTGGGAGCCAGTGCAGCTGGATGAGCAGGCATCTTTCTGTTTCTCTGTGTGGTCCCTCCAAGTGATCTCTCCACATAGTAGCCTCAGATAGCTGGACTTCTTACATTCAGCTGAAGACACCTCAGAGTAATCATCCCAAGAGAAAGGAGTGGGAGGTACATGGTATATTCTGAGTGCCACTTCCTCTCCATCCTGTTCTTCCCAGAAAGCACAAAGGCCACCCAGGCACAAGGGAAAGGTACTTAGATTCTAACTCCTAATGGGAAGAATATCAAAGAATTTGTGGAATTAATTTTAAAACACCTATATCCATATCTATATCTGTATCTATATCTATATCTATATCTGCACGCATCTGTAGCACTGTGGCGTCCAATCCCATCAGATCTCAGAAGCTAAGCAGGGTCAGGCCTGGTTAGTACTTGGATCAGAGACCACCTGGGAACACCAGATACTGTAGCCTTGAGAGAAGGACCCAGCAACCCACTCCCAAAAAACAATCTGTCATTTAAAACTCTATAAATAGCAGAGAAGCACTGACAATAGTGTTTCACCTGTTGTACATAGGGTTGCTATGAGTGGGATACCGACTTGACAGCACTAACAACAACAATCTATATCTATCTATCTATCTATCTATCTATCTATCTATCTATCTATCTATGTTGTTATTGTTAGGTACCATAGAGTTGGATCCTATTCATCGCGACTCTGACTCCCTGACACTGTGCCATGCCCAGCACTGTTTTGGTGCTTCTCTGCTCTTCATAGTATTTTCAATGGCAGATTGCTTTGGGATTATATTGGGAGTGGGCTGCCAGATATTTCTCCAGTTTATGCAGTGCTGGGGATCAAACTCAGGACCTCAGAACACACGGAGCAGCATTCTACCAACTGAGCTAAACTCCAGCCCCATATATAGTTGTTAGGTGCTGTCAAGTCATGTCTGACTCATAGTGACCCTCATAGGATTTTGAATGGCTGATTGTTTGGGGGATTGCTTTGGGAATGGATTGTCACATCCTTCATAAATGTGTGTGTGTGTGTGTGTGTGTGTGTGTGTGTGTGTGTGTGTGTATGCTTATATTTATTATCTCTTTAATCCCTAAAAGAGTACAAATTATGAGAAGAGGGGACTTATTTGCCATATTCACCACTAAATCCCCTGTGTTTAGTCCAGCAGTGCCTTGCACTTAGACAGTAAACACCTATTGTATGAATGAAAAAAAAATGATAAGAGCTGTTCTGCAGAGGTCACCTCATTGAGACTGACGTTTGTGAGCTCCATTTTGGATGAAGGGCAGCCTTCTTCCCCTCCTCACCTTCCTTTTTCTATTTCTCTGTCTTCACTTTTTCTCTCTCCCACTCAAAAATAATTACAAATTATTAAGACAATATTTCAAAGCTACAATTCCTAGTATAATTGTGATCCAATGAACCTAGCCTTTCCCACCTTGTTTTTGAGAACAAACATATCCAAGCATGCTGACTTCATCATTAAAATATGTCAAGGATACTTACATGGTTCTGCACTTGGTTTGTATTATAGATCATAGATTGGCTTGCATTTCCTGGGTCTTTTTTCTTGCTTGCTTGCTTGCTTGCTTGCTTGCTTTTTTACTTTCTTTCCAGCTAGATAAGCTGAA
Source organism: Pedetes capensis (assembly GCA_007922755.1). Classification (NCBI taxonomy): domain Eukaryota; kingdom Metazoa; phylum Chordata; class Mammalia; order Rodentia; family Pedetidae; genus Pedetes; species Pedetes capensis. The sequence goes on from VMDO01000809.1 coordinate 147,147, forward strand.
ATCTGGTCTGTTTCCATTTCATCAGTGTTCCCATTCATCAGTGGATCCTTCTCAACGTTTCTGTCCCTGAGAGTCAGCTAGAGATTTCACAAGCTTTAGCATTCTGACTTCATGTCATTGCCACCATTGTCTCCTGTCACAATCCTAATTCTATGTTCTGATAATAAATTTCATTAGTGTCTGCACCTCCTTTCCCTTACCTTTCAGATACTGTCTTCTGTGGAAACAGTTAGCAGTGTTCTGCATCATATCACTTGGCTGTTGGACAGCCATTGTGAGTGAGCTAAGCTGTGAGAAAATGAAAATTTTTGACCATTTCCATTATTGTCAAATGGAGATATTTACTTGTACAAATGTTAAAGGTTGTTTAAAGATGTAAACTGACTTAATTTCATTAGTGGTTTATATAGGGTAATAATTGGAAACCACTACCCAGCCTCATTAGGATAAATTACCAATTCATTTCTGAGAGAAGAAATGCTATTTCTCCAGGCTGTGTTTTTAACTACTTGCAATGGTAAAAGAGAAAAACAAAAACCTATGAATATTTCAGAACAGAAAATGTTCAAATACTCTTTTTGTCTAACATAAAATCAGATAATGGGCTATTGTTCTGAGAACCTGATTAAGAGATGCTCAACCAGATGAGACAGTGAAATATCAATGACATCAACATGGGTCTAAAAAAAAAAGAGTAGAAGCAACTGTGGTTAAGTCCTCTTAAATTCCAATTCTGGGAATTTGCTCAATTAAAAAAAAAATCAGAATGAGGCAGGTGCAGTGGCGGAAGCCTGTAATCCCAGCAACTTGGGAGGCAGAGGCAAGAGGATTGCAAGTTCAAGGCTAGAGGTAGCTTATGTAATTTAGCAATGCCTTGACTCAAAATAAAAAAATTAAAAAGGGGTTAAGGGTGCAGCCCAGTGGTAGAACACTTGAAAAATATGTGGGAGGCCCTGGTTTGACCCCTAATTACCATAAAAAATCAGAATGTATGTTTTCACTCATATGTGGGAGCTGAATCAAAATTATAAGAAGGAAAAAATCCTATGCAGAGGTCAGAACATAATAAAAACAAAACAAAACAAAACAAAAAAACAAAAGCTGAAGTCAACCTAGCTGAGAAGGGACAATTTGGGGAATGCAAAAGAAGGAGGGAGGGATCTAGCAAAAGGAGGAAATCCTGGGAGAGGAGAGGAAGGAGAGGAGGAACAAGGAGGAATGAGGAATGGGGGAGGGGGTGACTTCAGGGTGAACAGCCCAACTTTAATAGTTCTGGAAATAATTATAATAACACCAATAATACCAAAGAATGGTATTAGTATAGATGGACTAGAAAATTCATGTAATAGTACTGACAATGTAAAAAGAAAGTTCACTACAGAAAAAGTTTCAGTCTTAAACATAATTGGAACCCAAGGATATATAGAAAAATATTACCATAAAAAGACAAGCAAATAGAAGAGAAGTCTTTAGGGGGGAAGGGGGGAGGAAGTGCACAAGAGGGTAAGGAGGAACTTATCTGTGTAATGTACAACAAAATGCATATATGGAAGTGTCACAATGAAAAGCATGTCAGAATGAATCACATTAAGGTGTACATTAAAAATTTCCAATAAAAAAATCTTTTGATTCAGTCTGTAATTAGTAGGTTTTAGAGAACATTTTTTTGCTACTCATTTGAAATTCATAGTTGTTTCTTCACAAATATTTGTACTTTCTTTTAGACTTAAATACAATAAAATGTGCTTTTGGTGTAAAAAATCAGAATGTGTGCAGATATTTATCTATAAGGATTTATCCTCATGTTATTTATAATGGCCAAGAAAAGAGAGACAATGAAAAAAAGTATGTACCCAAGACTGGGAAGTGAGACAATATATTAAGGTATAGCTCTATAATGGTCTAGAATAAAGGTGATTAAGAAACATAGTGTAAAAGAATTTGTAATACCATGTGAAAATGTTCATTCTATAATAAGAGATAAAGGCAAATGATAAAGGGTATATGCTATGATATCAATTATGAAAAGCTAAGTATCTGTATTTGCATTATAAAAGATGAAAAGGAAGTAGATCAAAATGATAACTTCGCAGTGGGGTGGTTGGTGTTTTCTCATGTTTTTATAATGAGAAAAATATCAATAAGCCAATCTTATTCAAACATGCCTGCAGCTGTAGCCCTGTGGCATCCGATCCCATCAGATCTCGGAAGCTAAGCAGGGCCGGGCCTGGTTAATACCTGGATGGGAGACCGCCTGGGAACCCCAGGTGCTGTAGGCTTGGGAGAAGGACCTGGCAACCCCCTCCCAAAAATCAATATGCCATTGAAAACCTTATGAACAGCAGAGAAGCACTGACAATAGTGTTTCCCCTGTTGTACAGAGGGTCACTATGAGTCGGATACCAACTCGACGGCACCTAACAACAACAACAACAATTCAAACATAGTCAACAATGATGTTGGATGTGTGTTTTGCTTACATAGCTGGTACTACAGAGAATACCCTTGGGAAGTTCAGTGTATTAATGCTTGTACTGTGAGTATTGGTTAAAGGAGATGTGGAGCAAATTGGCTTAATGTTACACATGAAGTTCTTTATGCTTCCAGGTTTTGGCACCTTGGGGTCAATCCTTTCCACTTATGACCTTTGATGTTAAACCAATAAAATAATCTCAGCATATTTAAGTATTTCTCACAAAACCCTCAGAAGATCTTATCTTTTTAAAGTGAATTAGCAAGGATTAGCTTGGCCTGTGTGTCAAAACCCCCTTCTACCTCCCTCCCCTTCACCTTCTCCAGAAAGCAGTGTCTTAAACAAGACAGCAGTTTTCTTCCCTCCAGGTAGTTGAGGTCTAGGAGGCATATCTTGCTGCTTTACTGTCCTTAGCACATTGATTCTTCCTCATAGTCCAAGCTCCAGCCACCATAGAAAATTTCAGCTAGCAGGAAGGTAGAGAGGGAATGTGACCACACCCCCAAAGTCATGGGGCAACATTTCTGTTATGACCCATTAGCCAGAACGTGGTCACATGACCACCAAGAGGGAGGTATGGAAACCTGGGAAATGTGGTCTTTTCACGGCTCAGCTATAAGTCAGAAATTCAATTTTTAAGGAAAGAAGAGAAAAGCACACAGGAGGGCAGGTAACAGCTCCTGCCACAAAAATCATCCCTATGGACATCACAGGGAGATACAAGGCAGAGTAGACAAATCAAAAGTAATTCTGTCAACATTTTTTGCATCCACTCCCCCCAGAAAGCATTTTGTGGTGTTCACATTTATTTGAAAACAGTCTACAGCATTCTGAGATGTGGTCTCTCAGGAAGAAATAACACAGCTGCAGCAAATAAGGCAGATGGGAATTAAGAATGCTGGAGAAGTTCCAAAATATGATCCTATTGTCCACTAAGTGCCTACCCTACAAAGAATGTGAGCTCCAAAATAGAAACTTTATGAAACTTTGAAGCATTTGATTAATGTAAACCTTCATGAATAATGCAAGGCTATGCACTAGGGCTTGATGTTGAAGCAGATAAAGGAGAAAGATTAGCATGTTCATCTTGGCTTTAAAATATTAAGAAAATTTCACAGAGGGAACTTGGGCATTTTGGAGCAAGATATGTGATTATTAAAATGGCTGCTGCTCATGTGCTCTGAGGTGTAGCTAGTTCCTCCAGGTTTGACATAATCATCACCATGTTGAAACAGGATACTTTTGGTGACCTAGGAAACCTTGACCTGTAGTCATGGCAATGAAAGAAGCAAAATTATACAAGAGATAATTAGGCTTATGGCAATGGCAATAGAGTTATTCACAGTCCCTCTTGGAGGGAGGGGAGAAGGAGGGTCATAAGACCCTCAGAAGATATTCAAGAGGCTGCTAGGAGACCCTCCCCTGAGATGTCAATTACCACTCCCTCCTGCCCTAGCTGCACATGATGCTAAATTACATAAGAGGTGAACAATTGGCTGGGAATGAGACTCTTCGGTGGGGCAGGTGCCCAGAGGACTCTGTTGGTGCTGTCTGGGTCACCCATTCTCCTGTAAGTAAGCCCAATAAACTCATTTGCTTGCCACATTGCACTTGACAAAGTCCTTCCTTTGGTCTGTCTGTGCCCTCTCTGCCTAGAGTGAATGGATGTTTCCTTTATATCTCCCCAAGGAAAGTAGTTCATGCAGCATGCTGCTTGGGGGAGGTAATCTCAGAGCAAAAGCCATCTAGCTTTCTAGGGAGATTTCCTACCAGAGGGTAGGGACAGTTACCCCAGGTTCAGCTCTTTATGCAGTTGAGTAGGACAGGCAGGCCAGTCATGGAAAGGTGGCTGCAGACCAAAGACTCCTCTTTCCCTAGGAAATATCTTCCCTATCTACAGGTTTGTGGAATGAGATCCCCTTTCATTTAATATTCTGTCTTTTATATTAGTAAATTGTCTTCTTTTGAAATTCAAAGGTGCCTGAGAGGGATTGTAAAGGCAGATTGTTCCAAAATACAGCCCCTTCTATTCTGCTTCTAAAATGTCTTTTATAAAGGTTTTGTGAAATATGTCAGAATTACAAAAGATATAAAGAATTTCCATAATAAAAAGTTAAAAGTAAAAAAGATATAGTTTAGCAACTATCTGTGAAGACATCACCCAGCTAAACATATAGATTATTACCAATGAAGCTGAGGCCCCTTTGCCCTTTCATCAAACATGGACCTTTCCTTGCACTGGAAGTAACAGCCACCTTGGACATGATGTGTGCCATTCTCAAGCATGGGATGTTGCAGGGAGAAATTGGGAGGAAATTGGCAAAAACCCCCAAACTGGGAAAATGGCTAAATGTAGGGAAAATGAAAGTAACTTGGTTGGACATTTGTACAAAACCTTTCACAAATCCCCTGAGTCTGATTGGACAATTGGATTGGCTCAGGCCATTCCGAGGGAGAGCTGTATAAGGAACTACACTGCGGCAGCTCGATCCTTTCTCTCGCCAGGCAAGGAAACAACTTTGCCTTTTTTCGCCCAGACCTTCAACCATTAACAAGGAAGACCCCTTTTTTGCCCGGACCACTGATGAGGAAACAGCTCTCTCTGCTCTCTCACCTGGACCTTCCGTGAGGAAAGAATGCTCTACCGCAGCGACCATCAACAAGGAAAGAACTCGCTCTCCACTGAGACTACCAATATGGAAGCATCTGCCCTTGAGGCTGTATAAGAACAGCTAGCACTTAAACCTGAATGCTTTGGGTTTTTCTCTCCACCCTGATAAAGGGCAGAGAAATAAAGACTGGTGTTTGTCTGTGGAAGGCAAAAGCGCTGGAGGATTTTTTTCCTCCTGTCTCCGCTGGCATCCCGAGGGCCGCAGGAGTCCATGCCCCTCAACTGAGGGTCGAGTGAATTGTGTTTAATATCTATGTGTGCAGCGCCCCCACCCATCTGAACATCCAGGCTGGACCGGGAGGCGCATGCCCCACAAGATGTTACCTGATTTTCCTACCCATCCTCTCCATGCATCTTACCCTTCTATTGGTTCAGACAATTCATTCAGCGCACATTGAGTACCTACTCTGCACCAAGCAGCATAACAGTCTTCTAACCAGCATCCTTGCCTCTAGTGTCTCCCTCTATCCAATTCATCTCCCACAGTCTAGTTGAGAACTTCAAATAGCGTCCAACTTCCTACACGAAGTCCAGGCTCATTAGCAGAGCATCTAACACCATGTGACCACATTGCTAAGGCCTCTCATGGAGACTTAGAAATTTTGGATAAGGATTAAGGTGGGGGCTAGACTTACCATCAGCTTCACAAAAAGTGACCCTCTGTACATGTGTCTGCATAGCCTCAACAATAGATTCCTGTGGTGTGTCTTTTCATTTTAGTAGAAGGAATTTAACAGACCTGTTCAAATTCCAGCTCTGGTTCTCACCAGAACTTGAGCAAATTGCTTCAACTCTTGGAGTTTCCATTCATGTTGGAAAAAAGACCATATATGAAAGAGAGTGGCTTATCTGCTTAATCACTAAAATCCCTTTTGTTCAACCTCCAGAATTATAGTGGGGACATTGCTGCCCAGACAAAAGCCACATTTCTCTACTTCTTCTCCCACTTTGGATTTGATTTTACCATACTAACAAGTGCGTATGTTGGCTTGTTGCGGTTTCATTGGTGCAGAGAGAAGCCATAAGACTCCTAGGGCAGAGACAGAATTTTAACACTCATGACACAGCAACAGCATAAGTATCAGCATATTTAAATCAGTTCCTCTTGACTGCAGGTTTTATGGGGAAGGATGTGATGATCCCAGGTTTGTGCTATGCAAGCAGTGGGTTTGCACTGCAACTAGGAAACACCAAGCTTGGAAAATACATAAGTTTTATAGCAAGCAATAAGCACACTTTTTGTCCCTAGTGGTGTATGCCTATGTGGTGGGAGGAGGAATCAATAGATGTTTCATTTCCTAAGATTATAGTCTGCAGAAATAAACTCAAGAAATGGCTTGGGTAAAAGAGCTTTGAAGGCCTTGAGCTTTTCCTATACCCAGCAAGACATGTAGGAATGCAAGAGTGCCAAGGAGTACTCTCTTCTGAAGCTCTTTTGAGTTTAAATGTAACCATGGGACTTTGTTGTTGTTTGGTGCCATCGAGTAGCGTCTGACTCATAGCAACTCTTATAGGGTTTTCAATGGCTGATTGTTTCAGGAGTGGATTGCCTCATCCTTTTCCTGTTTTTGCAATGCTGGGGATCAAACTGAGATTCTCTGAGATGCAGAGCAGTCCTCTACCAACTGAGCTAAACCCCAGCCCCCGTGTGACTTAGATCTCTGTAATAGAATATGGCCTGCAGTCATAGCACTGTGGCATCAGATCTTGGAAGCTAAGCAGGGTCAGGCCTAGTTAGTACTTGAATGAGAATCTGCCTGGCAACACCAAGTGCTGTAGGGTTGGGAGAAGGACCCAGCAACACATTCCCAAAAATCAATTTACCATTGAAAACCCTATGAATACCAGAGAATCACTGACAATAGTCTTTCACCTGTTGTATGTAAGGTTGCTATGAATTGGATATGTTGTTGCTAACAACAACAACAACAATAGAATATGAGAGGGAAGAGAGGTATATACCTTCTGGGATTACACCTTAAAACCAGGCCCTCTTTCCCCTTCTGTTGCCTGGATGTTTGGAATGATAACGACCAGGAAGATCTTGGAAGCTAAGTAATGGATGTAGCATAATGAGTGTGTTGTTGTTTGGTGCCGTCGAGTCGTGTCCAACTCATAGCGACCCTCATAGGGTTTTCAATGGCTGATTGTTTTGGGATTGCCTTGGGAGTGGATTGCCATGTCCTGCTCCCATTTTTGTGGTGCTGGGAGTCAAACTTGGGACCTCAGGGACTGCAGAGCAGCACTCTACCAACTGAGCTAAATCCCAGCTCTCAGAATGAGTATAGTAATGAAGAATTTGCCATCAGCCTGAGTCCTTGAATGACTGTGTGCAGAAGAGTTGCCCATAAACTTACAACATTCGTTTCAAATTGTCATGTGAAGGGGAAAAAAACTTTTTATTTTGTAAGCTATCTAAGGAGTACAGTTATTACAGTGACAGTGGCCCAGTCTACCCTTTACTGATACAGCATCTAACTCAGAAGGGCTATAAGGACAAGGTAAAATTCCAATGGCTAACATTCATGCAGAGCTTACTTTGAGTCATATTCCTGCTAAACACTTGCACACACTATTTCACTAACTAATCACAATAATAATGAATCTAGGCTTCATCATCTCCATGTCATAAGACATCAAAGATATTTTTTAAAATCCTTAAGCTTTAAGGACTAGGGATGGGTAGAAGTGGATCAAATCCAGGCCAGACAAATGCCAAGCTCATGATTGTCTTCAGTATACCTGCTTTCCAGGGTTTCAGTTTTAGGTTCTCTCTTTCTTTCTCCCACCTCATTTGCCCTTGACCCCCATCTCTTCTTTCCCTCTCTCTTGCCTCCCTTCCTCACTATTGAATTCTACTCTCATGAAAGAGACCATACTGTGATGCAAAAAATATTGCAGCTAAAAGATTTGAGTTTTGGCTTCTGCAATTCATAGCTGTAGGAACTTGGTAAATTATTTTATCTCTCTGAGCCTCAGCTATCTTGGCAGAAAAAAAAATATATATATATATAAAATAACATATCAATAATAGTTACCTTATCCATCTTACATTATGCCATAAGGTTCAATTAAAACAAATTGCATCAAAGGTCTTCAAAAATTGTAAAACATCTTAGAAACAGCAGATGTTAACTCTCTACTCTTCCTCCCTCCCATATGCTAGCAATTCACAAGGTCCCTGGACAGCAGCATCAGCATCATTGGGAATTTGTTAGAAATGCAAATTCTTAGGTCCCACCCAGACATGCTATGTTAGAAAATGGGGGTGGAGCTGGTGAACTGTTTCCCAAGCCCTGCAGGTGATTCTGATATACACTCAAGTTTGAGAGCCACGCCCATGTGTGCTCACACACATGTACACGAATGCAGATACATGCATACTCAAGTGAAATCAGGTTTAAAAATATTAAATAAAAAATAAGCCATGTGTTATGGTTTGAATGGGTCCCCCAAGTTTCGGGTGTTAGAAACTTGTTCCCCAATGCAGAAGTGTTGAGAAGTGAGATCTTTTAGGACCTCCCAACAGGAGCTCCCAACCAATCCTTTTTGGGGGTGATTCTGCCTCTGCTGACTTTGTCTAACAACTTCTGCATCCAGACTTCTCTTTAGAAGTCTGTGAGAATCCTGATCTTCTAGGAATCTGATCATTAGCAAATCTTAGGAAGTAACCCCAGCAAAAGAATCCATATCTGCACTCCCATCCCCATTCCCTAATCATTTCCAGGGAGATTTATTTTGACCATTTTGAGACGTCATAGACAGTGGGGAAATAATGCTTGGGTGAGGATTCGGTTGAAGAAAACAGAATCTACTCTGGGAAATAGAATCCACCTAGTTTAAACAGGGGGCTTGGATTTAGCTCAGTTGGTAGAGCACTGCGCTGCAGTCTCTGAGGTCCTGAGTTCAATTCCCAGCACCGAAAAAATGGGAGAAGGACCTGGCAATCCACTCCCAAGGCAATCCTGAAACAGTTAGCCACTGAAAACCCTATGAGGGTCGCTATGAGTTGGATACCGACTCGACGGCATCTAAGAACAACAACAAGTTTAAACAGTGCATGGTTCACAGAGGATAAACCCACCCCAACACTCCTATTTCTAAATCTTTATATTCCTTCTTCTTTACTGCAGCTGGTCAGTTCTGTCATATGAAGCTAGAATATCCCACTACATGGTTGGCAATCGACATCCCTCCTCTGCTGTGGGGACACCACATGAAAGATGGAGAAGATACAGTCGAAGAGCCCAGGCAGGTCTAACGCGGACCTTACTACTCAATTCCAGCTGATGGTTGTGTGGACGAACACAAATCCATGCTGCCAGATCTTCTGATTTGTCAAGAGAGGTTAGTAATTTTGTTTTGTTTTATAGGCAAAACTGCACATTGAGGTTTGAGACTCGACCATCTGGTGATTTTTGGCAAGTTTATTCGCTTTTTCCAAGTTTGATGTCCTCAGCTGTCCAGTGAAAGGAGGAAAGGAGACATACTAGACCTCATAGGGGTTTGGTGATATTTCCCGTTATTATTCAAGTATAGTTCTTCTCCGTGTAGTGAGCCAGGTGGGTACAGAGCAAGTGATCAGTGACCACTAGTCTTTCCTTTCTTACTAGATACTTGAGGGGACACTATCTTACAGTCTCATCTTTCTTAGTTTTTTCCAGTCAGAGTGCAGTGTCCTATCTGCCACCACAGGGACAAAACAGTCAACCTGGAATCTAGATCTGGGACTCACTGGGAAGCCCGTGGAGCTTTTTCTAGAAGGAGTTAGGCAGGCAAGAGGCACTGCAAGGAATTACCCCAAAAAGCATCTGCTGCAGGCCTTTTCTAGTGGAAGGAAGTAAAGATGTGAGCAAAGAGAGAAAGAAGAAAGTAAAGCAGGAAGGAAAACAAGAAGAAAGGAATGAGAAGGAAAGAAATAAGGGAAGAGGAAGGAGAAGAAAATGAGACAGTGAGAATTCAAAACACAGAAATATTGTGATTACTGATTAGGCAGAGACCCTAGAATTATGATATGGGGATCAAAAACTCCTAAACAAAAATAATCTGCATATTATAATTAATGGTTTGTAAATATGTTTAGAAGATATTGTTAAGCTTTTAAAATCAAGCTTTATACATGTGTATATAAATTTACATGTTGTTGTTGTTAGGTGCTGTGTAGTCGGCATCTGACTCATAGCGACCCTGCGTACAACAGGCAAAACACTATTGTCAGTGCTTCTCTGCTGTTCATAGGGTTTTCAATAGCGAATTGATTTTTGGAGTGGGTTGCCAGGTCCGTCTCCCAAGCCTACAGCACCTGACGTTCCCAGGCGGTCTCCCATCTAAGTACTAACCAGGCCCGACCCTGCTTAGCTTCCGAGATCTGATGGGATCGCATGTCACAGGGCTACAGCTGCTGGCAAATTTCCATATATCCAACTAGAAAAAAGACTGGAAGGAAAGCCAATAAAATGTGAGCTATGATTATGTCAAAGTGATAGGATTATGATTGACTTTTAGGCTTTGTTTTACTTAAGTGAAAATTTCAATTTGTCTTAAATAGTTCTGTGTAACTTTTGTAATAAGGCAAAACGGGAATTAGTAAAAATAATCATGATTGTGAAGCTACAACAGTAGTTAACATCCCAATCCTGAGTTCCAGAGTTTTTTCCAACCTTCCAGCAGGTGGCGCAACAGCAATGTCTGCTTCCAGCCCAGTTTCACTCAACAGTTAACAATCTTGGGATGCTTTGCTGTCTGAAAGCAGACATTAAGTCCTAGACCCGGCTGCCTAAGGAACAGAACGCATGTTCTCTAGTGAGGGTGGGACACTTGGAAGAAACCACCCAAGCTCAGAGGCTACCAGCATTCAGATCACGGACCTCATCATTCTGTTCTTCCGACAGCAGAATAAACAATGCCAGAGAAATGCAATGGTTCTGGAAGAAGAGATGCCTTTTTTCTCCCATCCTCCACTCCCTTCTTTTTCCCTCCCTGAACCCTAAGATTTGGCCAGATGCAAACTTCAAATTAGCCTCTTTAGTGGACATTTCTGAATTGGAATTGGAATTGGTGTTCCACCAAGTGGTGATGCCAAATGAGATTTTGAACTCAAAGATGAAGAAAAAGCAGGCGGTTCTCTTGTCCACAATGTTCTCTGGTCAGAGGATTTTTAATGAAGAACAATCTTGGGGACAGAGACAATGGACATTTTGGTCAACCATGAGCTGTGGGGAGTGGGCAGGCAGGGACCCGGGCAGCCAGGCTGACCAGTGTACCAAGAAGTCAATGGACAGCATCTCTCCTAGCCTGAGCTATCCCAAGGAATGGGCATGATCATGGCTCAGCACAGCCTTAGCAGGTCTGAAAGGGTTACATTGCTAAGAGGAGTCAGCCCCACTTTATCATTTCAACTTGTTTTAAACCTTTAATTTGGCTGACACCAAGAAAATCACTCCAAAGGGAATCAAGAGAGGGAGGAGCCATTAGAGTCCACCAAATAGTCCATAGTCTATATTCCACCTAGACCCACCAACATCAGGAAGGAGAGAATGTTCTGAGCCCTCAATGATACTTCTATTTATCTTTCTGTCTTTCTTTCTTACTTTCTTTCTTTCTTTCTTTGTGTGTTTGGTACTTGGAGGTTGAACCCAAGGCCTTGTGCATACTTTGCAAGTGCGTCACCACTGAGCTGCTCCCTAGGTGTCCTTTAAAATTTTTTTTATATTGATACAGGGTCTCCCTAAGTGATGCAGGCTGCCTCTGGCCTCAAACTTGCGATCCTCCTGCTTCTGAAACCTCCCAAGCAGTTGGGATTACTGGTGTAAGCTACTGCATCTGGCTCCCTCGATGCTATTTCTCATAGCTCTTCTAACCAGCCCCTAATCTGCCTCCCATCTGGTTCCCACAGTTTCCAATTCCTGATTTCCCACATTGCCCCCAATATGATCCAGATGTCTTAGCTGAGGACTGACCTGTGTATGGCACTCAGGTGGTTTCAGTCTCATATAATGCAGCTGATCAGAATGAACCACATAAAATAACAGGGAACAGGGGCTTCCCCCTTCCCCCTAACTTCCTCTCTGTCTCTCTCTCTCTCTCTCTGTCTCTCTCTCTCTCTCTCTCTCTCTCACACACACACACACACACACGCACGCACGCACACGAACACGCATATACACTTTCCCAGTACCACTTCAGTAGTGAGTATATTAGTCAGCAGCTGTTGTCGCTGTAGCAGAAAAAGCAACCAAAACAAATTTATGGAGGAAAAGATTTATTGAGAACTCAAAGTTAAAAGATCAGTCCATAATGGCAGTAGGCAAGGTAGCAAGGCAGGCATCTAGGCAGGCAGCAGAGTCCATGGTAGACAACCTCACAGCAAGGTGGAGCAAGAAACAGAGCTCTCTGGACCATGGGTCCAAGTAAAAAAACTTCCAAATGTTCACCTTCAGGGACCATTTCTGCAAAGCTGAGTCCTACCTCCCAAAGTTCCATGACCACCACAAACAGCGCCATCAGCTGGAGAGCAAATATTAATCCATGTGACTTTGGGAGACAATTTATATTCAAACCACGACAGTGGGAATCACATAACAAAAACAGTAGCAACAATGATGATGATAACAACAAAAGAATGATCACATGTGACTTGATATACTGAACAGTTTGGCTTCATGGTAAAGAGCTGCAGGTTTGAATCCCAGCGCTGCCACTTAATAATGACCAAATTACTCAAACTCTCCAAATCTTTTTTTCATTGTCTGTTGGAAGACAGTGCTGATGCCTTTGAGTTTGGTGAGACCCTGCACGTGAACACTTAGCACTTAGCCTAGCAGTAAGTAGTATTGAGTGCAGGGGGCGGGGCCTGCTCTTTTTTTTTTTTTCCCCAATACTGGAGGGTTGAATCCAGCAACTCATGGGTGCTAGGCAAGTGCTGTTCCACTGAGCTGCACCCTTAGCCCCTTTTAATTTTAAGACAGGGTCTCATTAAGTTGGGTATGCTGCTTCTAGCCTGGAATTTGCAATTCTCTTGCCTCAGACTCCTGAGTCACTGGGACTACAGGTGTGCACCATGGCAGCTGGCCCAGTAATGAGATTTTCTGGCACTGAAATAATTTTTCTTTTAAAGTCTCAGTGTTTTTAATTTTAGCTTTATTTATGTATTTATTTGCAGTACTAGGAATGTAATCCTGTCTTTGCACGTGCTGGGCACATGCTCTACCACTGAGCTATGCCCCCAGCCTTCAATATGCTTTTGAAAGTGGCTACCTGGGTGATATCTATGTGATTGGTTAGCTGGAAGGGTCAGGTAATCTTCAAACCAATCAACAACTAGCAAAGTGTAAGTACCAGCCAATGAGAAAGAAGATTAACCCTAGAGCTGGCTCCTGGTGATCTCTGGGGTGCCAGCCTCTTCTTTTGGATTTTCAGGGGGTCATGGAGACCAGGGAAGGGGCTGGGCAGCAGGAATGCAGAGGCATTTGACAGTGGCTACTGACCAACTGGGGCTGGGATTTAGCTCAGTTAGTAGAGTGCTGCTCTACCATCTCTCAGGTCCTGGGTTAGATTCCCAGGACCGCAAAAATGGGAGAAAGACATGGCAATCCACTCCTGAGGAAATCCTGAAACAATTAGCCATTGAAAACCCTATGGGGGTCACTATGAATCGGACACGACTCCATGGCACCTAACAATGACAATTGACAAACTGCTATGGAACTTGGTGGACCCTGGTTAAAAGGCAGCTCTAAGTCTGGTTACTGGGTTCAGTCTCACCCCCATCCATGCATCCCTTTGTCCATTGGGCAGAGTGGACAGCCCATTTATAAATATGTCTTCCTTGCTGAAAGACATCAGTGGAGAATGCGCGACTTAGTTCAGTAGAAATTTCTCTGTAATTCTGAAAGGGCAAATCACCATCAAAATGGCACATGCATGGCTTCTAGTCTTGGGAGCTGGTAGAGGCTAAGATATTCAAGAGCACCACCTTCCAGCTTCTGAAATCCCAGGAGAGGGCTTATCCCTGGTAAGAATGAAAGGAGAGCCCAGTTACCCACAGGGGTGTTCTGAGGTGGGCTTGGGGAAGCAGGTGCAGAGGATGATAGGTTCTTGATATACCCAGAACAGTGGCCAATCAGTTCTCAGGGTAGCCAAGTACAATCATCAAACCCAGGCTTTCAGTGGAAAGGAGTGATCATGCATCTGAGGCAAGGTTCACAGGAGAGAGGGAAATGAGAAGGAGCAAGAGGAGCATGGAAACAGGAAACTTGTGCCAATCTTTGTAACCTTGAGCATGGGCTGTAGACAGAGGGGGCTGCCAAAAGAAGCTGGCAGGATGTTTTGTCCACACATTCTTCTAGAGACCCTGGGGGAGCAGGCAGATGTCCTTTGGAACTGACAAGAATGAGAGAAGGAAGAAGAGATTGTACTCCACCATTGCCAAGTAGCCTTGGTAGTGTGGCCTTTTGAGGCCCATAACAGAATGGAGCCCCAGCAGCTGAAGGGAGCTGTGAGTAGCAACAGCAGTGGGGACACTTCAGGCTGAGAGTTTTTGTTTAGCAGCAGGTCCAGGACTTTCCCCAGAAAGTTGCAGGGGCTTTGAGGAGCGAACCAGAGGGTTGGCCAAGGTAGAGAAGTGAACCAGAGGAATACATGCCACTCAATGACAATGACTCACTTCTGGAAAGCAACCTGCCATTCACAAAGCCCCGTCTCGTTCTTTAATTTTTGCAGCAGAGATTGTTGTTGTTGCTATTATTATTATTATTATTATTATTATTATTATTGGTAGATGAGAAAACTAAGAGCCAGAGAGGGTAAGGGACTAATCCTGGGTCAATCATGGTGGTGCCTGGACATACCGGGTGATTATTCCATGATTTTTTGATTTTCTGTTCAGTGCTCTTAATCAGGTGGGAAGCAGATGAGGTGGCGGGAGTACAAATGTAAGGAGGCATGCACTCCTGAGTCAGGGAAAGTCCATCACCCACATTCACGTCCGTCTGCCAGCCTCCCTCTCTCCCTCCTTCCTTCTTTCCCTCCCTCCCTCCCTCCCTCTTTCCCTCCTTTTCTTTCCTTCCTTCCTTCCTTCCTGCTTTTCTCTCTCTCTCTCTCTCTCTCTCTCTCTCTCTCTCTCTCTCTCTCTCTCTCTCTCTCTTTCTTCTTTGACAGTCTTGCTAAGTTACATACACTGCTTCTGGCCCTGAACCCACCATCCTCCTCCCTCAGCCTCCCTAGTCACTGGGACTACAGTGTGTGCTTTGCTTTAAATAGCCCATTGCACTCCCCAGAGGAGCACACTGCTAGGATTGCACATGACACATCTCTGGCCCCTGCTTCCCAGTTGAGCCAGGTAGGGGCTTCCCTACAGGCTTCATCCTTCCTGAGGAGCTGCTAGAATCTCAATCTGGTTTTGCAGTTAGGAGAGGGGGAGTGAAGGCAAGTGTTGCCTCCAGATATGCAGGGCACCACAAACAAACAACCGAAAAAGATTCATGTGTTCAGTGGAGCTGAATTTTAATTGATACTTTCTCAAACAGTGCTCTGAACCAACATCTTTCAGCCCCCAAAGATGATGAAGGGGGTGCGGTTTAACGCCACAATTAGCAGACAACCCCACAACAAATACGGTAAACATTAATCATATTAAATATTGAACAGAGACTTCAGTACGCTTGAAGAGCAATGGATTTTTAAAATTTTATTTTACAGAAGACAAAGCAGCAATTGTGGAAGAATTATTCCTATGTCAGTGTGGAGGAGAAATAATGTAACATTCTGGAATTTATATAAAAATTACAGCTTTGTTGTGTTTCACACTATATATAGTAATTTAATCATTTGCAGCTGATTAATTTCAGTGAGGGAAAATGTAGCATTATGCATCCCTAATGGAATTCTAAGGTTTGAATTCTAATTGTGAGTTGGGCACAGTTTAAGTCTAAAGTAGCAATTAGCTTGGACAAGGGATATTTAGGTTGAACTACAGTTGTTTGTTGACATCTACCAAGTCAACAAGAGGTCAGCAATGAAGATCATGAGAGAAACGCTGGCCTTTGAACCCTCTTTGCCAGGTTTGTAATCACAATTCCTTACATTAGCACAGTGCTATTTCACTTTAGAAAATTATTTCTTGTACATTTATCTCATTTGCTTTGGTTTTCATCAACATCTGTGAGGGTGGGAGTTTGTGCTCCATTCTACAGCATGGAAAGTGAGGCTCAGAGAAGTTAAAGCCACACCAAGGAAAAGTATGTTGTGAGAGGATTGGAGTCTAAGTGTCCCACCTTCCAAGTCAGTATTCTTTTTATACGAAGATCTTTTCTGGAATAAATTTGCCCCATCTTGAGAGTCTCCAAAAGAACTTCCAGGTTCATAATGATATTGATAAAAGCAAACCTTGATGAGATTCTCAGTACATATCTTGCACTATGTGAAATACTTAACTGGATTTAGTTCTCTTTACTCCCAGGATTTAGTTCTCTTTACCCCCAAACATTCCTGCAGCTGTATCACTGTGGCATCTGTCAGATCTTGGAGGCTAAGCCAGGCTGGGCCTGGTTACTACTTGGATGGGAGTCTGCCTGGGAACAGTAGGCACTGTAAGCTTGGGAGAAGGACCCGGCAACTCACTCCCAAAAAGCAATCAGCCATTGAAAATCCCATGAATAGCAGAGAAGCACTAACAATAGTGTTTTTCCTGTTGTACATAGGATCACTATGAGTCAGACACCAACTCAACGGCACCTAACAACCACAACCCTCAAACACAGCTATGAGGCAGGTGCTACTAAAATCCCCTTTTACAGGTAAGGCTCTGTGAATTTGTTACTTTCTCAATGATGCAGTTGGGACTGAATAGCTCCATCCTCCCCATAATCTTTATTATCTCTCAAAGATGGCCCTCAGATGCCAGACTCCTCAATCTTATAGTCTATTTTGATTTGGTGTGTTTGGTTGTAATGGGTCATTTTGGGCCAGCAACTAAGAAGAGTTGGTGTGCTGGAGATCTTCAGATTCACTCCCTTCTCCACCCTGGTCTGGGTCAAGAAAGATGTGGCTACACCTGTGGCATCTGGCTAGGGGGAGAAATAGCAGGATAGGAAGGAGAGAGGCAGTGGTCCAAGCATTTATTAGTCTGAGTTCCTCCCTGTGAGGCTGCGATGAGCTGGCTGTATCCTGCATCTGAAGGCCATGGCCTCTGTAAAGTGGCTACACTGTCCACTCTGTCTCCAGTTGAATAACTATGCCTCTCACTGCTCCTTTAAGCTTGAAGTGGACATGGTGCCCACTGTTGCCAGCCCTGGGATGCTGCACACTCCTGCCTGTCATTTCTCTATAGATTGCTCACCCCTTGGTGGTTAGTCTCTTTTGACAGAAGTAAAATGAAAACCTCACCATTCAGGTCAGAACTGGTGATTTGGAGTGAAATTCACTAAATCAGAATGCTGGCAGGAAGCAGGTTTTTCAGGTAGTTTAGAAAGAGAATTTTTTTTTTCAAATGAAAGGACTATTTATAGAAGTATGGGCAGAGTTAAGAGAAAAACAAAGAAATACCAAGCCACCCAGGGAGTTGAAGAATAGGATAATATTATGCTGGACTAAAGGGACAACAACAGGAGACCTTGTTGGTAGAGCAGGGCATAAGGTACGATAGAAAGTCAACCAGTGGAGATGGAGGTGGTGAAGGACACAGCTACAGCCAGAAATGAGGGCTGAAGTGGAGAGCAGAAGGGTACCTGATTGCTTTTCCCTCCTGCCCTCTTAGAAGTTCTAGGAGCAGCATCCTCCCCTGAGCTGCACCCAACCAGAACCAGAACCAGGATTGCAAGAGAACACAGATAGGTTTATTGTCAGCCTCCCAGAGGACAAAATAAGGCAGATGAGGCAGAAGGTGGAACTCAATAAAAAAGGAAGAATTCATTCCTCAGCTTCGCTGAGGCTAGGGTTAGTGTATGTGAACATACTTAAGCATGTCTTAGTTTTACAAGAGAATTTCTTAAGAATTCCAACTACAGTGAAATAATTACTGTATTAGTCAGCTGGTGCATTACTGTGGCAGAGTCACTGACCAAAACAAACTTATGGGAGAAAAGATTATTCGGAGCTCAGAGTTAGAGGATCACAGTCCATAATGGCAATGAGCAAGTGTGGTGGCAGCAGGTGGCAAGGCCCATAGCAAAGAACTTCACAACTTGGCAGATCAGGAGGCAGGGAGAATGATCAGAACTGTGGGTCTACATAAAAACTTCCAAAGGCCCACCCCCAGTGACTCACTTCTGCTAAGATACAGCCTGCCTCCCAATGCCACCAACTGGAGTCCCAACAGTCAAACACATGATCTCTGTGGGATATTTAAGATTTAAACCATAACACTCTGCCTCTGGCCCCCAAAAGTCCATGGCCATCTCATAATGCAAAATGCATTCAGTCCAGCTTCAAGGGTCCCCAAAGTCTTAACAGTTTCAACCATGTTTAAAAGTCCAGGTCCAAAGTTTCCACTGAGACTCAAGGTAAACTTATCTATAAGCCCCTACAAAACAAAGCCAGGTTATATCCTTCTAACATATAATGGCATAGAGTAAGCATGGCCATTCCAAAATGAAGGAATAGGAACACAGAAAGGAAAGATCAGTCCATAGTCAACCCGATAACCTGCTGGACAAACAAATCCTGTGGCTCCATACCTGGCATCTGGCACACATAACATCATCTAGCATGTGGCATCTGACATTCTTGGGCCAAACAGGCTTGCCACTCTACCCTTGCCATTTGCAGATCACATAGCCATCACAAGCTCACTGCACTTCTTGCCAACAGTTTCCCTCAGCAGATATTTTATAGTGCTGGCATCTCCAAAATCTTGATGTCTCCACTGAAGCCTAATTTCATGCATCAGCTTTTCAGGGGATCTCTACAGAGCTTTAACCCTAACACATACTGCCTGGCCTCACAGGTTATTTTCTGGAATCTTGGTGGCAGTCTCCATAATACCTTAACTCTTCCATTCTTCATACCTATAATAACTGAACCATGGACTGTGCCAAGATTTGCTGCCAGTTCAAGTGGTAGTTTTGCCCTTTTGAATTACAACCGCAGTAGCAGTCTTTGTATGCCCAGGCAATTAATCTATTTCTGTAGGTTGTCCCCATACAACAGGTCATCCCAGAGGTGGTCACTTTTCAGCCATTGTCTTTTCAAATGAAAGTGCTGTAAATAAGTTTGTCATACCCTGTTGGGATTCCCAGGGGATAGAGAGTACCCCAAACATGGCTGGTCCCAGTAGCCCATCTAGCCCACTTGGAGGACCAACCTCTTTCCTCCAAGGCAAGTGACCCTTACCCAACATCTGGGTTACTTGCTCCCATTGAATCCTATGGGGCAAGATGGTAACTGGTCACCTTTGCCCTACATCTGGGTATCTCACTCTTCCCCCTTCCCATTGAGTAGGCTAACATGGCACCTGAGGTATGGTAGCATCTAAAAACCTCCTGGCTCCTGATTGGTCATTTCTGATCAAACCCTGTTCCCCTGATTGGCTGGCTATCAGGCCATATAAACTCTGGAGCTCAGAGTTCAACAGCCTTTTTTGAACCCCATCCAAGAGAAGCTCACTGCGTCCTTGCTGCTCCTTAAGAGCCCAAGGTCCACTTACTCACTGGCCTAGCCTAGCCTTCAGCTTTCCTCTGACCAGCCTTCACCCTGCTTCAACCTGCCCGCCACCTCTACAACATCAGATATCCCACACGGACTGGCTGCTTCAAAAGGCAAGACTCCGAGGGGCAAGCCTCTGAAACTCAAGCACCTGTAAGCCAGAAGAGCAATGACACCTGGGAGTCTCTGCCCCAGCAGCAGAACAGCAGCTGGGTACTTCACTTCTCCAACTCCCCTTTCCCCTCTCTCTAATCCTCCATTCCTTTCCCCACCTTTGAGAATAAATCCCTGTTCTTTTACCCCATGTGTGATGCTCTGTTCTCTGGCCATAGCCTTGCCACCAGGTGCAGCATCAGGGCATCCCCATCCCCACTTCACCTCCATCTATAATGCATAGACAGAGAAACCCCAGAAAGAACCTGACAACACCCTGGGGCCTTTAATAGCTGACTCCTGTTTTGCTTCTACGGGATTTTTTTTTTTTTTTTTTTTTGTCCTAGTGAAAAGTCTGAGGCTTCCCTTTAGTGTGGCCTATCTCTTTAACAAGTAGGGCCTCCTTGCCCAACCAGCCCTATTTACAGTAATCTTAGACAAGCCATGTGTTTTTTACTTCTTTAAACTACACATTTTCCAGAACTTTTTGTTCTGACTTTTTCTCTATTTTTTTCATCATAAATCTGGCTGAAGGCAGCAAGCAATAACCATGGCTCCTCCCTGTATCTTGGTGATATTTCCTCTGCCAAGTTAATTAGTACATTACTTTTAAACTTAGCCTCACTTGAATCTTTAGGACATGGGCTGAGCACAGAAAAGCTCTTTACTAGACTATAACATTAATGACTTCTAGTCCAATGCCCAAAACAGTCCTCATTTTCATCTGAAATCCTCATCTGCATTTCTATGAAGAGAAAAGTTCTAGTTTTCCAAATGCTCCACTGAATTGCTCCTCAAGCTCTGATTACAGCATCGAAGGGCTTCTGTTGCTCACATTTTCAAACTCACCCAAATTCCTCCTGCAAACAATTTCCAACAGCCTAAGAACAATATGGACAGGTTTCAACACAGCAATGATTCTCACTCTTGGT
Organism: Pedetes capensis; assembly: GCA_007922755.1. Classification (NCBI taxonomy): domain Eukaryota; kingdom Metazoa; phylum Chordata; class Mammalia; order Rodentia; family Pedetidae; genus Pedetes; species Pedetes capensis. The sequence goes on from VMDO01000809.1 coordinate 168,016, forward strand.
ACCAGTTTTCTGGATTAGTCAGCTGATGCATTGCTATGGCCCAGACACTGACCAAAACAAACTTATAGGAGAAAAAGCTTCTTGGGACTCATAAAGAATCACAGTTTAGGTGCTGGAGCAGGTGCGGCAGCATCAAGTAGCAGAATCCAGAGCAGCAAACATACATTTTGGAATATCAGGAGACAGGGAGAGTGACAGGAACTGCAGGTCCAGTGAAAACTTCCAAAGGCCTATCCTCATTGACTCACTTCTGCCTAGCTAGAACCCACCTCTCAAAGTTCTATAACTTCCCAGGAGAGCATCACCAGCTGGGGACCCAAAGTTCAAGCATGTGATCTTTGGGGAATATTTAAAATTCAAACTATAATAATTAATTTAAGCAATGATCATCAGTAAATGCTAAAAACATTGAGTGAAATGTCAGTTGGCCAAAAAGACATGTAACTGATCTCAAAGTATCCTCCCAAAGATTAATTGCTAATTACAAAAGGGAAGGTTCCTGTCAGATGCTGACTTAAACAAGCAATCAAGCATAGCATTCTTAACAATGGCACAAACTGTGTGTTCCCTTGGGTGAAGCAGTAGGAGCTATCCCACTTTCCCTTGCAGAATGCACCTTTGTAATATTCTTGACAAAATGCCTAAGCTGAGACTAATCAAGAAGAAATAATCAGACAAGCCCAGATCACAGAGCATTATAGAAGACAACTTGTCTGGGTACTTCAAAAAAAAAAAAGTCAGTGCCCTGAACAGTAATGACCACAAACATAGGACTGTTCAGAAAAAAAGGGTTCTGCACAGAACAACTTAGACAAATATCTTAAAAACAACACTGAGCAAAAGAAGCCAGATTTTATTAAAAGACAAAAGATTTGCACAATCTGAAGAGAAATTAGAGTAGTAAAAGCAGACTTTAAAAAGACTCCAGGCTTTTTAATTTAATTTAATTACTTTAATTCTATTTGCACCTAGTTTAGAAATAGACAAGTTCAATTTAAATATTAGAAGTCAGAAAAGTGGTTACCCTGGGAATGATGTCAGGGAAGAAACACAGAAAGAAATTCTGGTCTACCGATTATGTTCCGTTTCTTGACTCTAGTGTTGGTTACAAGGTGGTACTTGATTTGTGAAACCTTATTATTGTTAGGGCATATTATGTGTGTGTCTGTGTGTGTGTGTGTGTGTGTGTGTGTGTGTACACACGTGTGCACACATATACATGGAGAGGGAGAGAGATGCTAATATAGCAAAATGTTAGTAATTGAGGTAGATGATATACAGTTATTCATTACTTGTATTATTCTTTTAGCTCTTTTCTTTGAAATATTAAAATTTCAAAGAAATTTTGTTTGAAATATTAAAACATTTAAAAATTGAGAGAAAATATTAAAATGGTTTTAAATTGTTTTTTAGGTATTCCATTGGATGGAAATGGCCAGCATAGTATTTATCAGCAATGGCCTGTGCAGAGATTTCACATCATTCACACATCTACTTAAATATGTGCAAAGCATTCATACTTAGCTAACATAAAATAATTTAAAGCTATTTTGCATCCATCATGATCCCTGAACATAAGCCAAATACCTCATCTAGTGCTCCAACAGAAATAGCCATCTGTTCCCATGTTGAAAGAAAAGCTCCTGTGCTGAACATACTAAATGGTAGCTTGGGATCCATAAGACCATGCCAATGGGATTTTGAACTCCCAGGGTTTATTGTAGTGCTAGGCAATCTTAACAATGTTCACTAACTTTAGAATTCAATCCACTTCAGCTGGGACACTATTGGAAATGTAGGCTAATGCTGTAATCTTGTTTTTCCTTCAGAATACACACTCTTTTGGGATTGGGAGGGAGAAAAAAACTTCAGCTCCTCTCTCTTCTCGTACTTCCACTTTTAGACATTGAGGGAAAATCCCAGAAGAAGACAGACAAAAAGGGGAAAAGCTTGATTTGTCTTGGTCCACCTCTGTCCCAGAAGGGCACACCAGCCAGAGGCAGCTGTAGAAAATTCTTGGTACATATCAAGTACACTAGGCAGTAACCATTCTCATTTTCAAAGGTTGGAACTGGAAAATCCTTATGCCTCTCCCCACACCATCCCTCTAGCTGTCTAGGCTTCAAAAGGCACAGGCACAGTGCAGCATCTGCTCCCAAGCTTCCAACTTTCTGCTACCAGTTGAATAAATACCTTTGGTTCTGTTCAACTACAACTACCCATAAGCCACTCTAACACAGTGCTGGAGCATAGTAGATGCTCAGTGAGTGAATAAATGAGCCACAGAGAGAAAGCTGCTGAAGAAGTTGAGGAAGTGATTTTTGCACAGAGATTTTCCCCCTAGTTTTGCTCAGAACCCAGCTACAGAATCCCACAGGTTGACATCCCATAATAAGTGCAGATCTGCCCTTGGCATGGACATCTGCTTTCTCACTTTACATGGCTTTGCAGGCAGCTGGCATCTGCAAGGCTCCAGAGTAGGAAGAAGGCTATGGCTGTGTGGCAATTGCAGAAGACAGACTAACTTCTGAACCTATGTGTGGTATCTCTTGGCATGACTGACTCAGCATTTGTATGGGTTGAGGTTCTGGGGCAGCATGAGAGAGAGAGAGAGAGAGAGAGAGAGAGAGAGAGAGAGAGAGAGAGAGCGAGCCAGTGAAAGAATCAATTGTGATTATTATTACCATGAGTTCAATTTTATGCTTTAAAAATCTTGTATTGAGAGCAAGTTAAGTACTAGATGCTGTGCTACATACTTTAGATGTAACATTTTTGTGTGATTTCCACAATGCAATTAGATACTTCATTTCACAAATGAGGTGACTAAGGCTTAAAGAGGCAAATTGCTTAAGTGTGATGGTTAATTTTATGTATCAACTTGACTGGACTACTAAGTGCCCAGATATTTGGTTGGAAGTTATTCTCGGCGTTCTGTGAGAGTGTTTCTGATAAGACTAACATTTAAACAAGTAGACTAAGTACAGAAGATTGCCTCCCCCAACATGGGCTGGCCTCATCCAATCAGTTGAAACCCTAAATAGAAGAAAAAGTCAAAAGGATTAATTTGTTCTCTGTGCCTGATTCTCTTTGAGCTTGGACATTGGTTCTTTTTAGCCTTTGGACTCTGATTAAATCTATACTATCTGGTTTCCTGTGTCCCCAGCTTGCTGACTGCAGATCTTGGGGCTTCTTAACTTGCATAAATTCTTGAGCCAATTTGAGAGAAAGAGAGATTGGTTAGATTTCTCTGAGAACGCAGACTAATATACTACAATCACATGGTCACATGTTAGACATTTCTGGTTTATCTGCTTACTCACCATCCGGAGACACCCGACTGTCCCTTGCTAGTAGGACTCACCTTCCACTATAGTGACTTAAAATGCTGAAAACTCTTCTTCCCCCTTCCATTCAAGCCATAGGACAGGCATGTAACCCAAACCTTGCCATGTGGACCTAAGGAGAGTTTGCTAAGGGATACTGGGAGTTTCCTCTCCAAGAGAGGCATACAGAGCTGGGCAAAGTGGTGCACACCTGTAATCCCAGTGCTTGGGAGTGCTTGGGAGGCCAAGGCAGAAGGATCATGAGTTTGAGGCCAGAGGTAGCCTGTCTAACTTAGCAAGACTCTGATGTAAAATTCTTTAAAATAGGGTGGGGTGTAGCTCATTGGTAGAGCACTTGCAAAGTATGTGTAAGGTCTCAGGTTCAACCCCCAAGTCCAACTCCCCCCAAAAAATAAGAGCCACAGAGGAGGAAATGTTCCCTCTAACCTTGTGGAGGACTGTGTATTCCTGCTATTGGAAACTGCAGCAACATTTCACAAACTGGGGGGAGATTTTGCTTTGTGCAGAGGAAAGCAGGCAGCAAGAAAGAAAGCATCTGGCTTCATGGTAATATTGAAGAGCTGCTGAATTAACCCATCCTGAAATCACCCGTGTATTAGTCAGCTAGTACGTGGCTGTGACAATGAAACAGACTGAAACAAACTTATAGTGGGGAGAGATTTATTGGAAGCTAACAGTTAGGGGATCCATCCACGATGGCAGCAAGGCAGGTGTGGTGGCAGCAGGCGGCAGGGTCCACAGCAGAGAGCCTCATGTCACATCTTGGTGGATCAGAAGCAGAGATCGGAGAATTGCAGGTCCAAGTAAAAACCTCCAAAGGCCCATTCCTAGGTGCCACTGCCACAAAGCTGAGTCCCACCTCTGAAAGGTCCATAACCCTCATAAAGAGCGCCATCATGTGGCCAAACATTCGAACACATGAACTTTAGGGAGCAATTTAGATTTTAACTATCACAGCTTGCCTTGAGACTTCTTGTACAAGAGATAACTTTATTGTTTATGCCTCTTTTATATGGAAGTTTTCTACATCTAAGAGCATCTTAACTTATCAGCTGGTTTAATTTTCACTGTAGGACTTCACATCAAGGGAGATGCAGCTACCCAGTCAAAGGTAGATCATTATAGATGTATTATGACCCTTCACCATTTATAAATAATCTAATGAGATACTAAATATGTCTGTTTATTCAAGCCTGTGTCTAATCTTCCATTCCTGTAACCTTCTATCTCTCTACCCTCTACCTATCCATCATTCCATTCATCCATCTGTCCATCTATCTGGAATACCATAGTCAAAAAAGTTTGAGTTGTTGCTGCCTACTGTCCCCTTTAGCTAAGTTGGTAGAGTGCTACTCCATACTCTCTGAGGACCCAGGTTTGATCCCAAGCACACAAAGAGAGAGAGAGAGAGAGAGAGAGAGAGAGAGAGAGAGAGAGAGAGAGAGAGAGATAGCAATCCATTCCTGAAGAAATCCCCAAACAATCAGCCATCAAAAACCCTATGAGGGTCACTATGAGTCAGAACAGACTCAATGATACCTAACAACAACAACAACAACTGTCACCTTTCCAGAGATTGACAGGGCACATAACTATGCCAGAATCTCTGAGAAGTTCTACAGTAAAAAACAAAACAAAACAAACAAACAAACAAACAAAACAAGACAAAACAGAAACTTTAATTCAGTATTTACCCACTGCTTTATTTTTTTATTCTTTGAGCACACAACCCACTCTTGGAAATGTGCTTGTGACTAGGTAACTATCTGCTAAGAACCCACACACATTTTAAGAGAAAATTGTTTCCTCTGAAGGCAACACATTGTTACCAGAAAGCACTGAAGCAAAGCCATCAGCACACACAGGCCGCTAGGATTTGCTTTGCAGATGTTTACAGATAGCTTGATGTTAATTGCTACACAAAAGCTATATTTCTGGCCTTGCCTTATTGTTGATGATTACTAAATTCTAGGAACCTTGGGTCTGGCCCATCAACCTGCTTGAGCTAACCATAGCTGACACAAACAGTTCCCACTCATGGTGGCCCTGTGCCCTGCTCACACCAGCCCAAGAGGTAATCTTGTGCTTGTGTTTTAACATAAACTTCAGATCACATGCATACTAACACTACTTCATGAGCAGGAAATTACCATGCCTGGTTCATTGACATTTACTTCTGAAAAGCATTTCAATCAGATTAATCCGTTTATCTAAATAATCTTCCACTCACTTCACAGCATCAGAACTCACCAATACATTTTCTATTGATGCTTCCAACTTTCCTTTTTGTAGACAGAGGGGCAATATTATTACCTGGAGTTCTGAAGATTGGGCCTATATCAGAGCATGAAGGAATGAAGTAATAATAGCCTCTATCCTATCAGAGTTCGAGAAAGCAAGAAGACAGTAGGGCAGATGAAGATGCAAATGTCAGTCTATTCTTGAGAAGGGTGTTGGAGAAAGTGACTTCGGTATGTGGCAAAAATAGGCCTTGTTTTAGTCCAGAGAGGTAGCTTCCACTGCAGAACAAACAACCTACGGATCTTGGTAGCTGATAATGACAAAGGCTTAATTTTTGTTCACCTTACGTGTCCACTGTGGGCCAGTTGAGGGTCTGCTCCATGCTGCCTTGTCTTGGAGGCTCTGTCTTGGAAGACTCTGTCTGGAACATTGCCAATCATTATGGCAGAAAGGAAAATATAAGTGTACCAAGACAGTACCACCCTGACTCAGGGTTTCCACTCAGAAGGGGTCCAACTGATTCTGCTCTCAGGTCACTGGCCACGTGTGAGCTCTGCTACCATAGGCATAGATAACTCTGAACACTAACACTGAGCCCTAGAAAGAAACAGACCTGTTCCCTTAGAACTGGTACCCCTGGAAAAGCCATGGGCATCAGAGCCTGGCAGGCAGAGCCTTTCCCTCCATGGTTATCGTGCAACAAAGAACAAACCAAGTATGTGCTTTCTGCAGAGAGGCAGACCCCAAAGACAGTGGGCAGTGGGGTGACACTCAAAACTTCCCATCCAGCTAAGAAAGCAGAGAGCAATAAGGCAAGAATAGTCACAACCCAGGAAGACTTTTGCAGAGCAGTTTGCTCCATTTCATCAGTCTTCTTTTTCTCTGTTTCACTTTTAGCCTCTTTCTTTTTCAACGAGTTCTCTGTCTTCTTTGTCATCTACTTCCTCATCATTTTAGCCTTCTTTTTCTTCCTTCCCTGAGAAACCTGAATCCCACTCCACTGCTGGATGCCTGGTCACAGGAGCCACCAATGCAATAGCTGAGCTCTGCTTGCAAATCTTTATATTTAACTGGGCCAGGGAATGACTGTTCTGTGACTTGCCACCGTAGGCTTCCTATGAGAAGCATGGAGTAAGCAGGTGAATGAATAGATGACAGGGAGGGTCCAGGATCATCAGGTGTTCATTCAACCTGAGTTTTTCATCTTCAGCACTTTGGTTTATTCTGGTCTCTTCTCATGGTGCTATCTTTTGGCTGTGGTTCATGTGTTAGAAGCTAAGTCTCTAGTGAGATGATGTTAAGAAGTAGAGGGACCTTCAAGAGGTAGAGCCTAAAGAGGTCATTAGGTCACTGAGGTCACCACCCTCAGAATGGATTAAGGTAGTTATTTTAGGACTCTTCTTGGTTCTCATGTTATCAAAGAGCAAGCTTGACCCCTCCCCACTCTCTCAGGATTCCTGTCTTGCCATGTGATATCTCCTCTCCCATACACCCCCACCATGATGTCATCTGTATCACCATGATGTGATACAGCTAGTGTGGGGTGATGGCAGTGCTCACCAGAGCTTGTGCCATGTTGTTTAGATATTAAGTCTTCAAAACTGTGAGCTAAATAAACCTCTTTATAAATTACCTAACCTCAAGTGTTTTGTCATAGTAATGGAAAGTGGACTAATACATATTGCATGCCTTTTCCTTTCTCTTTCCTTATCCAAATCTCAACTATTCTTCCAATGCCATACTTAGGTTGCATCTTCCCTAGGACATATTCACCTCTAACCCATAATCATGACCTGTTTATATCCCTGTGCTCACCTAGAGATTGCATACTCATCTGACTTCCCTATGTGATAAATTGACTCTAGAAGTTCTACAAGTTACTTGTAGGTTCTTAGAGCATGAGGACAATGGCTCATATGCTCTCTGCCTTCCTGGCATCACCCATGCCATCACTAAGCACAAAGAAGGCTCTTGACAAATAGTTTCTGAAATACTGGGTGCACAGTCTGTGCAATGTAGTTTGTGAGCTCTACTCCCATCAAATGAGATGGTGAAGAAACTGAGAATCAGTCTTTATAGTATGGACGTTTGGTCATGATGACAACCCAGGAAACTGTGTCCATGCAGGTAACACACTGTGAGATGAAGTAAGACACTGATTTTTTAAATAGATGTCATGGATGCTATGGGAGAGTGTTCCTTAGCTAAAATCAGCAAAGCGGTAAGGTAAGCAAACACATTTATTGTATTATTTGATTCTTCTGGACTTTCTGGGACTTTTGCTTCTTTGCATTAATTTGTCTTTTAACAGGCAGAGGTATGTTTAGGTCTGTTTATTACCAAGGCATTGTGCTCAATTATGGTTTGATGTCTGTGACCTTTTGTGCATCCTGATGGTATACTTGCTCTCTTGCCTAAGTTATTGGATATACCAATAATAATAATAGCAACTATACTTGTTATTAGCCAGCTACTGCTCCAAGCACTTTACTTGTATTAACCTGCTAGGTTTTCTATGACAGTAGGTGCTATGAATGTCAGTGTCTTAGAGATCAGGAAAAGGGCTCACACAGAGAGTAGGTTGCTTGGTAGAGGTTACAGAGCCTGGAGGTGGTAGAATAAGGATTTGAATTCCTATACTCTGCTCCAGCATCTAGGCCCTTAACTGCAACAGTAAGGAGCAGGTAAGGCACAAATGGGAGAATTAGATCTTCTGAAATCAGTTCCGTAGAGCATGGCCTTCAGAGCCAGACAGAGTTGAATTCAAGTCCCTGCTTTATGATTTCCTAGAGGTCTTATTTTAGATAAGTCACTTCACCCTCTAGGCCTTAGATCCTACATCTGTAAAGTGGCATTAAGGAAGATCAATATAGCATGCATCTAGTATGTGATAGGTGCTTGGTCAATATTAAGTGTAATTTTTTTCCCCAATCTCTCCCTTTAAAAATCAGAATCTTTCCATCATTCTGACTATATTCCATCTGTTCTCCCTTTTCACTCAGTTCAAACACAGGGTAAGGCAAGAAAAGTGTCAGAGGAAGGACAATTTCCGGGCAGGCCAAGCAATGCACAGACCACTAGATAACTCTGGCCACCATCTGCACTGCTCAGGTGCCCTGGGGAGCACAAGATGCCCTGGAGTCAGAAGAGGCTGGAAGCTGCGAAGAGACTCAGTCCCTGGGAGTTTTTCTTTGCTCCTAAGCACCTTCCTTCCCTGTCTCCTCTCTATCATGTGTACCAAATTTGTTAAGGAAATAAAGAAACTCAGGATGCAGGTACATCTCCACTGACAGAGCTGCAAACTGAGAAACAAACCAGTGCTTCCTCACTATTGTTTCATAAAATGACAGTGACCTGGACTAGGTGCAAAGAAGGGTGAACTGGTTAACACTTTTCACCTCCAAAAATGTTCAGGGCCCTTTAACAGCATAGCCATGTCTGCATGTCAAGTCATTCCGTTCCCTGATACTGACAAGGGTTTGGCTGTCATCCCTCCAACAGGGATAGCTGTGGGCTGGCAGGAGTGTGCTTAGCTTTGAACCCCACATTTGCTGTGTTGTCTTGAGTAAGTCGCTCACTTTCTATGATGGGCTAAACCATGGTCACACAAAGATATTAGGTCCTCATCTCTGAAATTTGTGAATGCTGCCTCCTACAGTCTCTCGTGTCTGTCAGCTTGTCATGCTATGGGGGCTTGCGTGTTGCTGGGATGCTAAAAGCTATGCCACTGGTATCTCAGATACCAGCAGGGCCACCCATGGTGGACAAGTTTCGGTTGAGCTTTCAGGCGAAGATAGACTAGGGAGAAGGACCCGGTAGCCCACTCCCCAAACAATTAGCCATTGAAAACGCTATGATCAGTAAAGAAGCACTGTCAAATATAGTGCTGGAAAATGAGCCCCACAGGTTTGAAGACATTCAAAAGATGACTGGGGCAGAGTTGCCTCTTCAAAGTAGAGTCGACTTTAATGATGGGAATTGATTAAAGCCCCTAGGACCTCCTTTTGCTGATGTGGCCCAACTCAAAATGAAAGGAAACACAGTGGCTACAACAATAGGCTCAAACATGAAAAAGATCCTGTGCATGGCAAAGTGTCAAGTGGTGTTTTGTTCTGCTGTACATAGGGTCACCATGAGTTGGACTTGACTCCACAGCATTTAACAAACAAAACAAAAACTTCAGATAGTACAGTTCTGCAGACATGACTAAATTAAGGATTTCAGAGGAGGAGTGATACTGGGTTATCTGGGTGGGCCCTCAATGTCGCCATAAGTGTCCTTATGACAGAAAGGCAGAGGGTGATTAGACACTCATAGAAAGCAGGAGATGGGCTCATGGAAACAGAGAGACATTTGAAGGTGTGACACTGCTGGATTTGAAGGTAGAAAAAGGAGCCATGAGTGATGACTGTGGCTTCCGAAGCTGGAAGAGAGAAAGAGCAATTTTCCCCTAAAGCCACTGTAGGGCTGCAGCCCTGCTGACATCTTGATTCCTACCCAGTGAAGCTGATGTTGAACTTCTGTCCTCTGAAACCATTTCTTCTGGTTTTAGTCACCAAGTTTCTGCTCCCTTGTTACAGCAGCTCTAGGAAACTCACCTACTCTCTCTGAGTCATGGCATCTATGACCCCCAGACGTAGGATGGGATGTGAGGAGTGCCCCAAAAAGAGGTGCCCAAAAGAAAGACAGACAGATGCTGGCTACAAGCCCCGTGCCCAGGCCATTTCCTAGGAAAACAGGGCTGAGGTCCGTGTACTCCCATATCACTTATTGAGACCAAGACCCTGGAGTAACTCCACACACAAATCCCAGCCACACAGACTTAGCAGTCAAGGTCTTGCTTGGTCCCTGATTGACAGAAACAGGTTATTTAACCTTTCAAAGATTAGCTAACTGAGGTGTAAAATAAGTTAGATGAGATAAGAGCACAAAGTGCCCAATGCCTTACCTGGCACAGAGTGGGCACTTAAATAGGCTGGTTTCCTCATGGTCCCCATATGAAGAACAGAGAAGCAGGAGGGGTTTCTCTCTTCCTGCTCTCTGTTGCCTTCCCTTTGGACACCAATTAGGTGAGAAAATTACATGCAATCTGATTCCACAGCTGTGCTGCAAATTACCCCTTTGTTTTTCTAATGTCAATTTGCAAACCAGGAATAGCCCATGATGGAATTCCCACTAACCATTCAACATTCATCGGACACATCTTTTTTTTTTTTTTTTTTCTCCAGTACTTGAGGGTTGAACCCAGGACATGCTTTGCAAGCATTCTACCACTGGGCTGCACCCCTCAACCCATTTTTATTTTTTTTAAGTCAGGGTCTCCCTCAGTCACACAGGCTGCCTCTGGCCTCAAACTCATAATCCTCCTGCCTCAGCCTCCTGAGTCACTAGGATCGTAGGCTTGTAGGCATGCACCACCATGCTAGGTTCAAGGGACACATACGTATTGAGCACCAACCACAGGCCAGGCACTGATCAAAGCACAGCCTCAGTGACAATTTTTAAAAATAGGACCATGCAGTGCTGGGCCACTGCCAGGCCCAAAAGGTTTTTGTGTGTGTGCAGATTAGAAAAAGTTGCCCATTCTGGGCAGACGTGGGCACACACCTTGGCTAGCAGGAAACACCTTTGTGTAAGAACAAAATACTCTTTATTCAAGTGGACACAGCCCATGCAGAAAGCAGGGCTTGGCAAGAAGGGTGAAGACTGGATTCGGGCCCCGCATGCCCCACATCAGGGTATTCTGGGGGTGTACAAGCGTCCAACAAGACTCAGGGTTGCGGAAGGGCATTTTTTCACAAAATGATGGTACTGGTAAGTGGTAGGTGGTTTGTTCTTTTATCTTTTTTTGTTATGTTCTCACTTAGCAAAATAAAAAGTTGGCAAGTTTGTGTCAATTCTCCATTTTTGACATCTTATTGCAAAACCTAGGAATCACTGACTGACAAGAGGTTTTGTGTGGTAAGAATAGTTCAAGAAAATGAAGTAGCCACCACACACCATGGACCTGTGTTGGTACCACATTAATATCAGCTCCTTTTCCCCAGCCACAGCAATCTGCATGACATCTTTGAACCTGCCAGGTTGCTATGGTTATCTCTTCATATCTATGCAATTACCTAGGAAGTTTCTATCTTTATGACACACGAGGTCCATGTCATGCAGATATTCAGGAAAGAGAGATTTTGTGTATATGTCTGAAAAATGTACATGCTAGCAATAAACATCATCAGCTGAAGGCAGCTGCATGCACATAGGAGAATTTCTATTTCTCACAACTTTTAGTGGTTAGGTGTACCTCATCTGAAGCCCACACAGTTGTAGGGTAGCAGACCTTGGCTCTAGAGGCAAATCTGGACTGTCTTTTTTAGCCAAGGTGCTGCAGTTGCTAGAAACAGAAAATTGATTTCATTGAAACAGAGAATGTATTGGCTCACATAACTGAGAAATAAGGATGTTTGCTGCAAGTAGAGCTTGATCCAGGGCTCAGGACAATGTCAGGCCCTGGATTTACCCCCCTGCACCCTGCTTTCCTCTGTGAGGGTCCAACTGGCTGCCAAAGTCCTAGCTTTGGATGCACAAAGAAAACAAGATCTCATCTTCCCCAGGAGTTCAAATGAAAGTTCTGCACCTGTGTCTCGTGGGACAGAATCAGACCATAGGCCTGTCATGCGTTGGGGATGGAGAGTTCTGCAGAATAAAGCCAGAATCCAGAGCCAGGGCCAAGGAGTCTGGCCAGTCAGGCTACTACCTCTTCAAGAATGAGTGGGTTTTAGGAAATTAGTCCCCAAATAGATATCCCCGTGTGCTTGTTCACCTTTTGCCTTCTCCCGACCTCCTTCCTGAGCCATTTTTTTTCTGCTCTGTGCCCTAAGACGGTGACTCTGAGAACTTTACCACTTGGTGCCTTGCAGGCTGGCCCTGACTGGGTCAGACAACAGGAGGCACACACTGGACATGGGAGATCAGAGGGAGGGAAGAGAAAGAGGTTAAGGGCCTTCTTCCTTGTGCCCTGTAGGCTTTAGTATCTCCTCATGAACTGATTCTCACTGGGCACCCATGGCACCATGTCCTCCCCAGTCCCTCAAGGCTCTAAGGGAGTAACAGCTTTCTGGGCAGACTCATTTTCCTTGTCTGACCCCTTGATGCTGACTTTGAATGTTATATCATTCCTTAAAGTCTTTCAATTTAATCCAAGGGTCAGCAAACATAGCCTACAAACCAAACAGAGTGATCCCTCAGAATCCATAGAGAATTTGTTCATATACCAAAATCTTTGGATGACCAAGTTCCTAATATAAAATGGTGCAGTATTTTCATGGAACCCATGCATAACCCCCTGTTTGCTTTAAATCAATCATTGCTGCTCTTGTTAGGTGTCATTGAATACAGTCCAACTCATAGCGACTCTGTGCAACAGAACCAAAGAGGCACTATATCTCACAGAGCTTCTCTAATCTCCATAGAGTTTTCATAGGCTGACTGTTTCAGGAGTGGGGTGCCAGATCCTTCTCCCATTTTTTTGTAGTGCTGGAGATTGAACACAAGGCCTCAGAGTGCATAGAGCAAGCACTCTACCAACTGAGCTAAACTCCAGCCCCAAATCAATCATAGATTACTTGTAACACCTAATATAATAAATACAAAGGCTATGTAAACAGTTGTCATATTATTATACTGTTTAGGGAATAATGACATGGAAAAAAGATGTCAACATGTTCAGTACAGACACAATATTTTTTCCTCAAATATTTTCTAGCCACTCTTGGTTGAATCCATGAATATGGAGCCCAGAGAAATGGAGGGCTGACTCTACCTTGCTCCCAGGGTCTTTTTGTAAAGCAAGTTTACTTCAGTGTAGACACACTTATCATTTAGATATTGTCTATGGCTACTTTTTTTTTTAATAGAGAGTATTTGCAAAGCCAAATATTGGCCCTTCATAGAAAAAATTGCCCAACCTCTGGGCAAACTGTCTGGTGCCCTTGGTTTCCTGCTGGGACTCTGTCCACTATATTTCCTTATAGCATTTAAAGAGAGAATGCTACTTTTGCTGTGGGATTTTTCTGAAAATGTTGGGAATATACTAACATAAAAGGCCACGCTAGTGGCTCAAGGGGAAAACAACACAGGAAAAAGGTTGTTATAGGTTCATCGAGTCAGTCCAATTTGTAAGGACCCTACGTATCACAGAACAGAATGAAACACTCCCCAACATTGTGCCATGCCCGGCACTATTGTCAGTGTTTCTCTGCTATTCATGGGGTTTTCAATGGTGGATTGTTTTGGGAGTGGATTGCCAGGTCCTTCTCCCTAACCTGCAGCACCTGGTACTCCCAGGCTCTCTCCCATCCAAGGACAACCTGGCCAACCTGCTTAGCTTCCGAGATCAGGTTGTATTGGATGCCAGGGTGCTATGGCTGCAGACAGAAAAAAAGGCAAGATTAGGTATTTTGGGTTTGGTTTTAGGAGAGTGAGGCCTGCTCTCTCCTACACCTTGAGTTGAGGGGGCTCAGAAGCTGAGAGTGTACCCCAATTCTGCCTTTCTCATCCCACGCTCATATAGACAGCACACCTGAATGCCCCAACCATCGTGGCATGCCATTGAACAGGAAAATCAATATGTAAAGAACTAAACTGCAATGCTGGATGAAAAAGATGAACATTGCTGGGTTTAGAAAATAAAGATGCTCTAAACAGATAAATAGTAAGCAAAGTGCTTTGATTTGTACGGTTTTCCAGTCCATAAAATCCTAATATCCATCGAGGTTTCATTAAGAGCTTCCATGCCACTCGGCATGCCTGCTGTGGCTTGAACAGATTGCCACAAAAACGCTCCCCAAGGTGCAGACCCAATCTTTTGCAGTGTTTTACATGGGTGCTAAATGGGGGAGAAGCATGAACACAGCACTAGTTCAGGGGAAAAGCAAATGCTGGGGTTAAATGAATAGTAACTATCATTCTGAACTGCAGCTCTTCCAGTCAATCAAAGAAAAAAAAAATAATAAGGTAGACAGAAAGAATGTTTATTGAGGTGAAAAACAGGGGAAAAAGCAGCAATGAGTGCATGCAACCACATCCTTCACCTTTCAAAAACAAAGAGGGTTTGTGTTTTGAATAACTTCCGTGAGATAAATGCTCAAATTATGTCAGAAAATGGTTCATTTGGGCTCCTAGCCCTTTGTAATCTCCAAGCCAAATGGTACTCTAATTTATGAAATTCCTTACTAATCTATCAGAGCCTCTTTATCTATTGTCATACTCATTCCCACTGAATGGGGGCCCCGTTGCAAGCTCTCTGAGTGACCAGCCAGAATCAAAGGCACTGTACTGGGCTCTTGTCCATGATGTCCTCCACTCTGTTCCTGCGTGGAAGAGGAAAAGCCCCGCACAGGAAATCAGCAATTCAGAAGTGGGTTCTGGGCTGTGAGGCTGAGAGGCCTTGGACAAGTTACGAAATCCCTCTTGAGCCTGTTTCTTTATCTGTAAAATGAAACCGACACCTCTCCTCTGCCTCCAACCCAGAGTGAGCCCTGCCTTCTCCCTCCATTCATCACTGGCATTTGGTGAGCATGTACCGGGCACCTTTCACAAACCAGGAGGGTGCTGAGTGAGGAGGAAGGGGTAGCCCCTGGCCTCCGGGGACTCACACACCATGGGGAGAAGCCTGTGGCCAGGGATGCAGGAAGGGCCCATGGACCAGAAAGCGCCTCTGGAAGGATCTCGAAAGGAAGAGTGAGTGACAGGGCAGGAGAAAGGGTATGACCCCTCCACAGGCAGTGGACACAGTTTCACACAGCTGAAGCCCAAGATGGCCATCAGATGGCAGGAGCCCTGAGAAAGAGGAGAGCTCTGGGGAGGAAGGAGAGTGAAGCACTACCCAGTGTTAAGGCCTCTCAGCTCCCTTGAAGAGTTTCATTTTGTCCTAAGGACAATGGGGGACCGGTAGACAGGTTTCTGCTAGGGGTTGGGGGCCTGATTCCGTATGTTCTAGAAAAGACAGCCCCGGCTCTCACCCTAACAGCTCCAGGTGGAGAAAGAGCTGCAGAGGCCTGAGGCAGGGAGGCCTGTAACCCAGGGCGAGGAGGCAGAGGCTGAGCGGGCCAGAGGGGCGGGGATGAGGGGCAGCAGGCAGGTGTCAGAGGCTGGACACTGTCAGGACAACCTGATAGATGAGGGAGTGAAGGACAGACAGGCTTCAAGAATCCGAGAGCTCTGGTTCCAACAAAGGGCAAATGCAGCTGTGCTGACTAAGAGGGAGCCTGCCCAGAGAGGGTGGTGCCGGCGGCACAGGTAAGGTGCCCAGCAGGTGCTCAGTAGGCAGTTTTTGGCTCAAAACAGAATCTTTATTCCCCAAGTTTCAGTCTCCCCATCTCCACACACCTCTGTGAACCACCCTGCCAGCCCTGCCCCCAGCTCAGCCTGCACACCCTTGCCTGGTAAATCTTCTTAAAACACCAATTTGTCTGTCAGATTTAAATGGCTCATTTAAATGGCTCAGGATTTCCCCAGGCGCCACTCAAAGCCTCTCTGCTCAGCCTCCCTAATCCAGCCCCAGAGCAAGCTAGCCTCTCTTCACTCAGTCTGTCTGGATGTGGTCACGTGACCAGCCAGCCTCAGGGTCTTTACTTGGGCTGTGTTCTCCTCCCTGAACACCTTCCTTCTGCCACTGAAAATTCAACTCAGAGAATCGCAGTGGAGACCAGGAAAAAAAGAACCCAATTCTCTCCCGACTCCCATTGCTACTGCTAATACAAGGCAAGCTTAATTCACTGACATCTGGGCAGCCCACGGGGTCAGGGGTTGAGGCAGTTGCAAGAGAGGAGAAATAAGAGGTAAGTTTATCTAGATTGTAGATGGATTAGCAAACAACTGTGTTGTAACAGATCATTCCAGCACATCCCAGGTTCTCAAAGTCCTTTAGATTTTGAAAAGAGGTTTTAAAGCATGGTGGATTATGATTGTCAGAAAAAAAAGGAGTTTTCTTCCAGGCCCTAAGCTATAAAAATGGCTATTCCTGTGCTCTCTGCAAATAAGCCCACTTTAGTATGTCCCACTGGGAAATGAAAGCAATTGTTTTATTCCTGGGAATTACCAAAGATTTACTGGAAAGTGCTACCTCACACTCAGTGGGAAATAAGTCTAAATGAGAAAGAAAACAATTAGCCCAAATGTGCCAACCTCAGCAGTGTCAATTGGCTGGTCGATTGATTTTGAAAGTGCATTTTTATTTCTAGAATCAAAAATTGCAGCAACAACCAGACCCCTGATAGTTATATTCCTTGGACATGAAGCCCTTGAGGCAAAGACACAGGATTACGTTGGCGCCACCATCTTTGGTTTGATCCCCACCCAGGACCCTGGGAAGAGCACCCCACTGGACAAATTGGGTGCCCCAAATTGCAATCTGTCAGGCCAAGACAGTTAAGAGCCACCTGTAAAAGCACATAGATCCATGTGTTGTTGTATGTCCTGTATGCCCGCTAGAATAAGACAGGCCTCCAGTCCCAAGCAGCCTGCAGCAGTAGCCCTGTGGCATCCGATCCCGTCAGATCTCGGAAGCTAAGCAGGGTCAGGCCTGGTTAGTACCTGGATGGGAGACCGCCTGGGAATACCAGAAGCTGTAGGCTTGGGAGAAGGACCTGGCAACCCCCTCCCAAAAATCAATCTGCCATTGAAAACCCTATGAACAGCAGAGAAGCACTGACAATAGTGTTTCCCCTGTTGAACAGAGGGTCGCTATGAGTCGGATACCGACTCGACGGCACCTAACAACAACAACCAGTCCCAAGCTGGCTCTCTCCCCATCTAACACTAGGACAGCCTTTCACACAGTAGGAACCCCTGCACCTGCATTACACTCACTGGGACTTGCTAAACATGCAACCCCTGTTATCCACCACACCCTTTCTGAGCCTAAGAGCTGGTGGTAGATCTGTTTTTCAATAGCACCAGCTTTACAGACTACCAAGGCCTGTTTATCCCTCCCAGTCCATCGGCATTTTCCTTCCATTGTTCTCAAGTATCCAGCTTAAGGTCCCTGCTCCATTATTTCAGTAGCACTCTAGCTAATGTTTTAAACTTCCTTGCAATTCTACCAAATCTCTCCAGTAAACTCATTCCCTACTCACCTCAATAATTTTGTCAGATCTCCTTAAACTACAATTTCCTAATGACCAGTCCACCAACCTTCTTACACTTGACCTCACTCTTGGTTCTCTGAGGATTTAAAGGCTACCAAATGGGAATTCCCTCCTCCTCTAGATGACAATACATACACCCTCGTCTACACTGGCCCCATTTTTCACCTTGACTCTGGACACTGCCCCACCTCATTCTCAGTACCTCATGCTATCTATCAATAGGCCTCCTCTCTCCTGTGTGTTCAGTCACTTCTCAGTTGAGTCCTTCCCTTTGGCTCTTCTTCCTTTGGAGAGTTTCATTAGAATAACAAATTAGTATGGGAATTCTCTACAATGTCCCAAGAGAAGAATCATTATAGCAATGAAGACATACTCTATACTTGATTACTACAATTGAGTGTTAACTTAATTTTTCATATAAACCTTTAATAAAATGAAGAACATGTTTCAATATAGTTTTCAAAAATTTTATTATGGAAAATTTCAAATATATTTGACAATAGAGAATCTGGTGTAATGAACTCTTATTTATCCATCACTCAACCTTAACATAGGGGCTGGGATTAAGCTCAGTTAGTAGACCACTGCTCTGCAGTCTCTGAGGTCCCAGGTTCAATTCCCAGCACCACAAAAATGGGAGAAGGACATGGCAATCCACTCCCAAGGCAATCCTGAAACAGCCATTGAAAACACTGCGGGGGTCAGTGAGTCAGATAGGACTTGATGGCACCTAACAACAACAACAACAGCCTTAACAATTATTACCATTTTACCTCTGTGTATATTTTAATGAAATCCCATATAGCAGGTCATCAGGGGCATGCATCTCTAACACAGGCATATTAAAAAAAAACATAAACCCCATTCCATTATTATAGCTAAATAATTAACAATGATTCCTTAATATCATCTGGTTGTTAGGTGCCGTCACTCATAGGTGACTCATAGCGACCCTCATAGGGTTTTCAATTGCAGATTGTTTTCGGGATTAGCTTGGGAGTGGGTTGCCACATCCTTCTCCCATGTTTGCAGTGCTAGGAATCGAACTCTGGACCTCAGAGACTGCAGAGCGGCGCTCTACCAACTGAGCTAAATCCCAGCCCCCAATATCATCTGGTACACCTATACTGTTTTCCCAATTGCCTCAAGGATGTCTTTGAATTGTTGGGCGATTCAAATTGATATTCAAACAAGGATTTCTTTTGTATGAGATAAAAAAAATACAGTGAATGTTTAATTTTTTAAAATTTATTACAGTAAAAGAGATTGCTATTAACGGACTACCACCACTTCAAAATACTCCCCTTAATTTCAAACACACTTATCCCATCCTTCTCTCCATTTCCTGAGGCAGTTCTGGAAGTCCTGTTTCGTGTCTTTAGTTTCCCCCTCCATCATGACAACACTCCATGTCCCACATTGCTACTGGCACGACAATTTCTGTCAACTGAACACATTATGGTTTGACCCCATTCACCATATTCACCAGATCTGGCAGCATAAAACTTCTGGCTCTTTTCCAAAGTCAAAATGACCATGAAAGGTAGACATTTTGAATCAATCCAGGACATGAGGCAGCCATGACAGTGCAATTAAGACACAAAAGAGGATGTCCAGAGCTGCTTCAGAAAGTGGCAAGAACAATGGGGTGAGTGTGCTTGAAGCCAGGGGTTAGCATTTTGAGGGGGATTATGGCAATGTGTCCTTTATTTTAATACTTTTATTGTATTTAAATATTCGCCATATCTTTTGATCACACTTCATATCTCATTGCTTGGTTTCAAGTCATTTTTATCCTTAACAATCTCTGTAGGGCTGGGTTTTAGCTCAGTTGCTAGAGTGCGCCTCTGTGATCTCTGAGGCCCTGGGTTCAATTCTCAGCACCACAAAAATGGGAGGACATGGAAATCCATTGCTGAAGCAATCCCAGAAAATAATCAGCCATTGAAAACCATGTGATGGTTGCTATGAGTCAGATATGACTGGAAGGTGCCTAACAACGAAACAGTCTCCTTATCTTTATTTTTCCAAAATGCTGTTGATTTCTTGGGCCTCTTCTTACAGAGAGTGTCCCAAATTCTTGATTTGGCTGATCACAACCTTGAAGTATCAATAACTTGCATCTTTAACCCCACATTTCTGGTAGGCTGGTAACTGCATCAGAAGCTTGATTAGATTTGGGGCGAGTTGTTTTTTAACAAGAGCACTTCATTAGCAGTACTTTCAAACATGCTTAAATGGTGGAGACAACTTTCAGAAAAACTCTTTCTGATCCTCCCACCCTCTTCCAGCTACTAACCTCTTTCTTCTCCATCCGTAGCCCAACTTTTCTAGATGACTCCTCTTTGCTTTCTTATTCAGTCCGGCTTTCACCTACCCTTCAACACACTGACATCTGACCTCTGCCCCCATCATTCCCAGAATGGTGATCTCTATCTCTTCAGATCAAACAAGGATTTCTTCTTTCAAGACCCATCTTGTTCCAGTAATAAACTTAAGTCACTTAAAAACAAGTTTATTTTTGTCTCTTCTGGGTCTGAGGTTTGGCCAGGATCATCTGGACAGTCCTCACTGGGCATCTCTAGAGGGGCTGGTGTCACTTGCAAGCTTGACACCTGTTGGGGATTTTTAAAATCCACCACATAACTAGGGTCCCTCATATTAGCCTAAGGGACTGACCTCTAGGTGACCCAGGGCCACATCCCACTCACTCATTCCTACCCCTCCCATCGGGTGAGCAAAAATGGCCCCTGACCAGCCTGACCAGCCTCAACTACCTCAATTTTGATTGGCTACCCCTAGCATTCCAGTTAAATAACTGCCCCTACCTGGAAGGTATGACAGTTGACCTGCTGTACCTGTCAGGAATGTGCCCTGATTAGCTAACCCCAGTACACGCCCCCCCTTGGGGACACTATATAAGCAGGGCTCCCAGACCCCCTTCACCCCACCACTGTTCACCATCCCTCAACTGCTACCTGGACCCTATCACCTTGATCCAGCGCTCCCTAATTCAGCAGAAGATCTCCAAGCAAGCCTACGAGTCAAGACCAGGAGCCCCGAAGTGCTGAAGGCTACAAGCAAGCCACAAAGAGCCTCCCAATTCCTCCCACCCTTGGGAAGGAGGGGGGCAGAGAAGGCGGGCTGTGAGAGTCAAGACCAACGGACCTCCAGCCCAGCGGAACACTGGCTGCCTGTAGATGTGCCTTTAAGGCTGAGCTGTTCTACCAGTAGAGCCAGCACTTGAGCACTTGTCAGGGGCTGCTTGCTGGTTGCACCCCACTTGGGGAGTAACCCAATAAGCCTTTCCTTTCCTGCTTCCTGTAGAAGGTCTCCCGAGGTCCTTCTTTGGTGCCTCTGGCCACTACACCAACCTGGTCCAGTGGGTCCCCGATACCTACTTGGTGTCAGGGCAAGGCTCTGACCTGTGCCTGGCCTGAGCCGAACCCCGACATCTTGGCACCCAACATGGGGCTCCTTATCCATTTTTAGGAGTACCCCAAAATTTTAGGGCCTCCTTGCTCTTAACTAGGGACTCCCGAGTTTCCCTGAGAGCTCCAGGGGCTCCCGAGACCCCTAGATCCCTGTGACCTAGGACAACGTGTCAGGGACAGGAACCAGACAGGAGTACATCGGGCCCAACCACTGCAACTGGGACTGGGTAAGGCCGTTGTTCCTTTGGGGCAACGAGGATCTGTGTCTGTTGCGTCTAAGTGTGGCCCCATCCCTGCTTGTTTATTTAAGCACAAGGATGCGTAGAGGGCACTAACATCTTTCTCTATGGTCAGCATCACCTCGTCTGGGTTTGTTGTCTATTGTCTGTCCATAAGGAGAGGAGCACCCCTTTACCCACACCTCACTTTCGGTCTCTAGCGCAGGATCCTTAAGTCTAGGACCCTCTCTGCACTGGTCACATCGGGGGAAAAAATCTTACCCTAAATTTTGTATTTAACTCCCCCCAATAAGCCTGTATAGGAAGGTCCCACAGAAGCACAGCCTTCCGTTCAGGGACAATTGGCCCAAAGGAAATTTAATATTTCCGTTTTGGGGATGGGAGTCCCATGGAAGCCTCCTTGCTTCCATTCGGGGACGACAGGACAGAGGAGCTAGCTCAATAAAGGCCTCACAAAAGCTTTACAGCTTCCATTCCAGGGCAGAAAAAGGGTCCCACAGAAGCTTCACTGCTTCCAGTTCGGGGACCAAAAAGAAACCAGGGCCCTGTGACACAATTTAAAACATAAAAGGGGTTTCTAAAGGAAAGTTAGACTGCCAGAGTCTAGAGGGAGGCAATGAGATCAACTAACCCCGCCCAGAGACAGTTTTATTGTACACCCTGGCCTAAAGGCATTTAAAGGGTGATCAAGCTGTTCTGGTGCGAGGTTAGCTCGTCCCCACTTCAGACTCACAGCATATAATAAGAGAAACCCTAAAGGGCCTAGGCACATTTAAACAGACAAAGATTTTTCAGTTCATGGACTGACAGACACGATTGAAAGGCTTTAGGACAGACAAATGGACACCAACATTTTTAACGTATAACAGACAACGATTTGGCTTAATGGATGCATGGATACTTGTAACCAGATAAGTTTAATATATTAAGATGGGGAATAAACTAGTTAACTGCTGTAGAAACATTGAGGAGGTCGACCCTAAAATAGAATCCCTCCAGCAGATACTTATAACCAGGACTTAGGATATTCCCACCCAGGACATGTCCTGTTTTTGGGCTAAAGCCGCGAGGCTTTACCCAGAAATAAAAATGGATATTTTAGAAAACCCTGAGACCTGGGTAGCCTTTGGCTATGCGGTTGCAGCTAACAATGGGGTGAGAAATAAAAGCATGAAGACCTATTTTAATAACATCTTAACGGAGCTACAGAAGGGACCTTTGAAACCATCAGGAGTAGGGGAAGGCCAATGACCTATGTCTGTTGTGCTGGTTGGAGAGGGGCTTCCGTGTAGAGCCAGACCCAGAGAGGAGGGACTTCCATTAGAAGTCAGACTTCAGAGGGAGCTGCTGGTGATGGAAGTTGGACTCCAGGTGTTAACGGAAAGGGAGTTGCCCCTACTGGAAACATTCCACCCGGAAGTTGGACCCCAAAGGGAGGGACTTCCACAGGGTGCCGAACCCGGATGGGAGGGGCCTTTGTTGGGAGTTGGACCTAAAGGGGAGGGGCTTCCTCCAGAAGTCCACTCACCACCGGGACTATACCCGAAGCTGTCCTGCCATGGGATAGGACGGGGTTTACACCCAGCTGTTAGCCGCCCACCAGGCTATCAGGGGCCATGCCCTGCCCCTCAGCCCCTGTCCTGGACCCAATAAAATACCCAGCTTACCCGATCAACCTTGTCCCCACCTGGAGAGGCCTCTCATATGGCACCCATATGAGAGTAAAGACCTTAAAGATCTCTGAACTGCCATCCGGGAGGATGGCCCCCACTCTGCATGGATGCAGGCTCTCCTTAACACTTTGGAGACTAAGATTAATACCCCGCAGGACTGGAAGGACATAACAAGAGTGGTCCTTCAGGTCCTATGTCCATGCAGTGGGAGGCCTTCTACATGGATGAGTGCCAACAACAGGCCATCCAAAATCAAAATAACAGCAACCCTGTAGGTCTTGATTGCTTGTTGGGGCAAGGGCCAAACTTTGGCACAGGCCTGCAACAGGCAATGGGGCCAGTGGAAAGCTTTGAACAGGTCTGAGCCTGTGCAAGGTGGGCCTGGGATAGGCTTCCATGTGGCAGGACAGCTCCCAGTTTGGTTGCCTTATGGCAATGGGCTGACAAGCTGTTCCCAGATTTCGTAGATAGGGTGTCACGAAACGTGGAACACATGATGGCGGGGACAGACAAGGAGTCAAAACAGATGATGCTGAGGACCCTCGTGTGGGACGGAATGTCCAACATCTGCAGACAGGCATGCCAACATCTACGTAACATCAGGGTGAGTGATTGGATAATTGCCACCCAAGATGTTGGCACTTTGGGTCAGTCCACCAACCTGTTGGCCCAGACAATTAGGGACTCAAATAACAAACTGCTGCAATCAAATAGGGATGTAGTAAGAAGGCTAAGCAACACCTTGTCCAAAAACATAGTGGCTCCCCGAAAACAGGCCAATGCTCCAAGTAATGCACAATGTTATCAGTGCGGTGGCACAGGGCATTGGACGTTAAACTGCCCCCGGTGAGGGATGACCAATTAAACCAATCAACAAATGTCTACCTGTCCCAGGTGCAGAAAGGGACAACATTAGGTGTGGGATTGCCCTGATAAAACCCTGCTTTTCCCACCCAATGGTCCCTGCAAATTCTGCAACACTGGCAAACACTGGCTCAGAGATTGTCCCATGAAGCAGCAGTTAAACTAGGGTCGGGGCAGCTCCTAGCCCCTCTTAAAAGGGAGACAACATTATCAGAGCCCTCAACTGCTGTGAATTGGGCAATCCCTATAGACAGGACAGGTTTCCCTCCCACAAAACCAATTAAGATAGGGGACAGATTATTTAAATTTACCATTGATACGGGGCCCAAGAGACCATCCTAAAGAGGGAGGAGGTCCCCACAAATTGGAAATTGATTAAGGAACCCCCTCTAGAGGGACTAGCAGAAGTCACCTGCTGCTCCTTTAGGACTGAGCAAGAGTTTGACTGGGATGACCTAGAAGGACATCCCAGGAGGTTCCAACCTCTGGTCTCTGATGGAGTACCGTACAATCTGTTGGGATGGGACCTGCTAGGGGAATGGGTGTAATTACTGTGACTGATGGAATTATTTACATCAATCATAATCAGGAACCCAAATATTACCCCTGTCCTTCTCAAACCCTCAAATCAAGCAATAATAAAATTCCCCCCAACCAACAATCATGTGCTTCCTTATGTACATCAACTCTTCCCAAAGAAGATCCCCAGATACCTCTTATATATGCTCTATTTATACAAGGCAAAATGAATATAAAAAGGAAAGAGGTATCAAGACTATGGCAAACAATAAGGGGATTAGGTCCTCATATACTAAATATATGAGAGATCCTCAGATTTGGGAAGAGTTAATAATAATTACAACAACAATATATCAAGGGAAACCACTAAGATCTTACATAAATAGACTTAGAATACTCAAAGAGATCACCACAAAAATAAAAAATGAACCACCAACACAACTAATGCGCCTCGATGAC
The DNA here is from genome assembly GCA_007922755.1 of Pedetes capensis. Lineage (NCBI taxonomy): Eukaryota > Metazoa > Chordata > Mammalia > Rodentia > Pedetidae > Pedetes > Pedetes capensis. Next base: position 192,932 of record VMDO01000809.1, read on the forward strand.
CAACAAATTGACCCTAACAATGAGCAGGAACACCTTTTAGTGTAGACGTCATTGGCCAATACAGTACCCCTCGCCTACACTGGATCTCAGATGAACCAGTCTGGATGGACCAATGGCCACTAAAGAGAGAAGAACTGATGGCATTGAAAGGCCTGATTAAAGAACAACTGACAGCAGGCCATATACAGAAATCCCATAGCCCGTGGAACACTCCCGGTGTTCCTACATAAAAAGAAAACCGGAAAATGGAGGCTTCTGCAAGATCAAAGACAGGTGAACAAGCCCTTAAGACAGGTGAACAAGACCTTAAGACCTTGGGGGTGCCCACAAAGAGGGTTACCATTGCTGTCAGCCATACCAGTGGGCTATTCTATTCTGGCGGTGGATCTAAAGGATTGCTTCTATTCAGTCCCCTTACACCCGGAGGACTGTAAGAGGTTTGTGTTCACAGTCCCTGACTTTAACAACAAGGGGCCTGTTGAACGCTATGAGTGGCTATGCCTCCCCCAGCGTATGGCCAACAGCCCAGTGATTTGTCACGAAGCTGTGGCCGCTGCCCTGAGACCAATCAGGGGAGAGGGCATCCAATTATATCATTATGTGGACGAGCTACTCATAGCCACTCCCAATCCAGATGCCCTGCCAGAATTGAAAAAGAGGCTAATAGAATGCCTCAAGAATGCTTCCTTTTCAGTCTCCAAAGAAAAGATCCAGAGAACATTGCCCATAAACTTTGTTGGGTCAACAATTACCCTCAATGGTATAAGACCTGAAAAGCCCCAAGTAACACTCCCAGAATATCTAATGTTAAAGAGCCTCCAGAAATTTTGTGGGCACGTTAACTGGCTCCGGCAGTGGCTGAAGATTCCAACATTTGACCTTCAGCCATTGTTCAATTTGTTAAAAGGTGATAAGAGCCCAACATCACCAAGGACTCTTACACTGGAGGCGAAGTTGGCCATATCCGAATTGCAAGAGGACATAAACAATTCAGAACTGAAAAGGTACAACCCAAAAGAAAAATTGTATGTCCTCTTGTTCAACACAACACCCAATTGTAGTAGCAATTTACCAAAACAAGGGGCCCATTGAGTGCTTACATACATCAATAGGAAGCAGCCCACATCACCTAGATGAGATCCAGGCTATGGCAAAGATGGTAAAACAGGCCAGACTTAGATGCTTGCAGGTCTTTGGAACAGAATCAGATGAGATAGTTATGCCATACCCATTAGCGGACATAGATTGGCTGCTACAGGAACATTTTGGTTTTGCTCGGGCTTGTCTCAACTTCCCAGGGCAAATAGGTTGCCATTATCTAAAAATTCATTGGATTGCCTCCTTTAAGAACCTGCCTTGGCTTCCTCCAAAGATATTTGTAAAGGTGCCTTTGAGAATGCCAAAGTAGTGTTCATGGATGGAGGGGAAAATGGAGCAGCTATCATGGTCTATTCCCCTGAGCTAGACAAAATATCGTGTCAGCAGTCAATTCCATTGCCAGAGAGGTCTATCCAGTTTAAGGAATTATATGCTGCTATGTGGGCCATTGAAAATGTGAGTGAGCCCTTTAACCTCTATACAGACAGTTTATATGCAGCCAATTTGCTACCGTGGCTGGGACGTTGCTTTGTCCGCCTTGATAGCAACCCTTTATCACTATTGATGGTAAAGGTATCATTGCTATTGGCTACATGCTCACAGCCCATTTTCTTGGAGTACATATGCAGTCATCAGCCACTGCCAGGTTTTTTAGCAGAGGGAAATGCTCAGGCAGACTTACTAGCCTCAAATTCAGATCCAGTTCAAATAGGCGTGGCTAACCCTCAGGACCTTCACAAGCTGATGCATGTGAATGTCGGAGGCCTCAAAAAATTGTTTCTGGATGTACCTCCATGGCAATTGAATCAGATCATTCATAGTTGCTCCCAGTGCACAGCTTTAATCCATGCTCCACCATTGCAGTCCATGGGAGTAAATCCAAGGGGGCTCAAATCCAATTGCATCTGGCAAATAGATGTTTTCCACTGTAGCCCATTTGGTAAACATGTTTCTACATATTTGTAACAACTGATACATTTTCCAAATTAGTTTGGGCTACTTGCCAGACAGGGGAGTCCACTAAGAAGTTAATAAACCATCTTTTTGTTTGTTTCACTATCATGGGACTCCCCAAAGCAGTCAAAATGGATAATGGTCCCACTTTTACCAGCTAAGCGTTGAAAACCTTTTGTGCCCTGTGGAACAATGAGCACACAACTGGGATTCCATATAACCCCCAAGGCCAGGCCATCATGGAAAGAAACAACAGGACACTTCAGATACAATTGAAAAAGGAAAAGGGGGGAGAGTATCTACCATCAGTAATGTTAGCGAAGGTCCTGCTAACATTGAACGTTCTGGACATCCCAAAGGACCAGAACAAAACCAGGATAAAGAGGCACTGGGGTCAACTTCCTCGTCCCCCAGAGACTTAGGTATGATGGAAGGACCAAATGACGGCCCAGTGGAGAGGCCCAGATCTGCTATTGTCTGAAACAAGGGGTGTGGCTTGTGTGTTCCCAGGGGAAGAAAAGGAACCATGCTGCATATGAGCTAGAAACGTGGCATAAGCCACGGATAAAGAAATGCAAGAAAGAAAGAATAACACCTGTTTCTTCTCCCCACAGCCACGCTCCGAACATTCACACGTGGACTGACGGTCTGGATTCAAAGGCTCAAGGGTCATAAGTGTAAATAGTAGTTTAAGACCTTTAAGTTACATTTAATATTGTTGTAGTTATATATATTCTTTGGTATTAGTCTAATTGTTAATGTTTAAAATGATAGATTTAAAGAAATGTGTTGTTCTCATAATATTATATACGGTAGTAGTAATCTGCATAAGAAAGGATCCAGATGAGATAGATCCCATAACAACCTTGAGAAATAATAGTGATACCATTAACAGCCCTGAATTTATAACAGCAAGAAAAGTAGAAATAACTAGTCCAACTAATGCTCCCCTGACTGAGACCAAGATTAATAATACAAAAGACCCATTAATGATACTTGTAACAACTCCCTCAACAACCCCAACACTGAATTCTCCAGATAAAATAACAGATAAGACCCAGCAATTGCCTAGGTCCAAGAGATATTCATGGCAATGGAACTTTCCAAATAACTATTCTAATTATGAACCCAAACCAAAATCTACACAAATTAGACAAAAGAGAGAGGAGAAAACAAGAAAGGAAACAGATTCAACAAAATTAAATGGTAAATATATAAGAACAAAAACACTAGATAACGGGACAGTTATCTTTGTGGAGGCAGATAAGAATGAGGAAGATGATGAGGGCTTCACCCCAATCATACTAACTGCTGAGGAAATGGATGAAATATACAGTTCAAATACAGAATCAATAACTAAAAAGATAAAGGAATTAATAAAACAGGCAGTCAATCCTATCATATTGGGCCACGAGGAAGTGATTCCACTATACAATAAAAAGGCAAGAAATAGGCTCAAAGAAATAACTAGACAAATATTTGAACGATTAGGAATTAAACAATTAAAAGAGAAAGAGAAAATACCCAAAATAGAACAAAAGGAAGAAAAGGTAAAACAAACACCTTCCATGTTACAGGCAGACGGCCCACAGATCACCAGCCCCGCCTCTGATGGCTCAGGGAAACCTCCGGAAGATAAAGCGCGAAGAATGGAAGAGCCAAAAGAGGGGAAGGAAGGTCGTGAGGCTGGGTCAATACAGTATCAGTATTGGGCATTTGTCCCTAACCCTCCAATAAACAGGGCCATATCTTGGAGTGATTTGCCAGTATTGGTGTATGGTAACGATACAGAATGGTTACCAGGTCCATACGAATTCAAAGGTCCCATGGTAAAATCAGAAGAAGGAAAGTCCATAGAAAATTATAAGGTTGGAGTAGAAGGTGTTCCAGTATGTATAGGAGAAGGGTCACACTGCCTCAAGCTTGGATACCAACATTGGCCTACAACAGATGGTCCAACTTATAGGGATACATTCTTCAGTATGCTATCATTTATACCAACCAAGCATATCCCACACAAATGTAATAAACAGCTTAATGGTCAGCCAGAATACTGGATCCACTATAGTAAATGCCCAAATTCTCATGCCCGGATCCTCAATAATGACTCCCATGGAGTCATATTGGACTGGAGTTTGGCCGACTCCTACCAGGCTGGGAAAAATAAAACTGACAAGGAAGAAGACTCTGTGAGCTTTCCTTTCCAGTGGAAAGTTAAGTGGCAACAGGGAGGATATTCACCACCTGCCCCCTTTATAGTAGGACAGTTTGATCCAATTCCAGTGAGAGGGACAGTTCTGAGAAAACAAGATCACATCTGGAAATTGGCCACAGCTCTGCATCCAATATGGGCAATGGAGCAAAAGGAAGGCAACATTTACCATCCACTCGCTATTCCTATCCAAGCTTGTGTGCGGGTGCCCTATCTTTTACTAATTGGAAACATCAAATGGGATATGGAAGAAGGGTCAGTGTCATGCAAAAAATGTACCATGTATACTTGCATAGATCAAAGTGTAAAGTTTGACTGGGACAAACAAAATTTATACATCATGAGAATGAGAGAAAACATGTGGATCCCAGTCAACATGGACAGGCCATGGCAGGAATCTCCCACTGTGGCACTGCTCCAACAGGCAATGTCAGATACAGTAAAAAAGACCAAAAGGTTTATAGCCACCATCATCACTGTAATCACAGGGATAATCGGAGTCACAGAATTGGCCGCTACAAGTGGTGTAGCACTACAACAGTCAGTGCAAACTAAACACTACATCGAATCATGGCATGCTGAACCCGTTAAGTTGTGGTCTGGCCAACATAGTATCGATCAGAGTCTGCAAGAGCAAATTAATGAGTTGCACCAGGACATAATCTTAATTGAAGATCAGCTGTCAGGAGTGCAAGAACGACTGAAGCTACACTGTGACTGGAACTCATCTAGCTTTTGTATAACACCTGCAAAGTACGATGAGGCGAGGCATAACTGGTCCATAGTCAAGAAACACATAACAGGGATAGGGAATGCATCTGCCCTTATCCAGGACTTATATAAAGATATCAAAATCATGAAAAATCAGACATTGCCAAAGATTACAGGGGAAAATGTATTGGAAGGACTAGTCACCGATATAAAATCAATGGATCCATTTAACTGGGATTTCTTTTACAACCCATTGAATACTTTGATCTTCACCTTAATAATTATTGTAATTGTCATAATCACCATCACATATTGTATAATTATAAAAGGAAGAATGGAGAGACAATGGGCTGTAGTTTAAACTTTGGTATCATTAATAAGGCAAAATGCACAGATGCAACAAAATGGTCATACTATTGTGTAATACAACAAATTGTGAAATGGATCCTCCTAAATAGTTACTATATCTCAGTTTAAACTTTATATGATATATAATATTGTTATGTTACTTTTACTGTGCTATTATTGTAACCCCATAGTGTATTTAAGAGCCAATCATAGGGGAGGTAATTAAGAGGAGGTCACTGGTTATTTTTTTTTCTTTATTAACAGAAAAAAAGGGGGGGATGTTGGAGATTTTTAAAATCCACCACATAACTAGGGTCCCTCATATTAGCCTGAGGGACTGACTTCTAGGTGACCCAGGGCCACATCCCACTCACTCATTCCTACCCCTCCCATCGAGTGAGCAAAGATGGCCCCTGGCCAGCCTGACCAGCCTCAACTACCTCAATTTTGATTGGCTACCCCTAGCATCTCAGTTAAATAACTGCCCCTACCTGGCAGGTATAACAGTTCACCTGCTGTACGTGTCAGGAATGTACCCTGATTGGCTAACCCCAGTACATGCCCCCCTCTGGGGCACTATAAAAGCAGGGCTCCCAGACCCCCTTCACCCCACCACTGTTCACCATCCCTCAACTGCTACCTGGACCCTATCACCTTGATCCAGCGCTCCCTAATCCAGCAGAAGATCTCCAAGCAAGCCTACGTGTCAAGACCAGGAGCCCCGAAGTGCTGAAGGCTACAAGCAAGCCATGAAGAGCCTCCCAATTCCTCCCATCCTTGGGACGGAGGGAGGCAGAGAAGGCGAGCTGCGAGCGTCAAGACCAACGGACCTCCAGCCCAGCGGAACTCTAATTGCTTGTAGCTATGCCTTTAAGGCTGAGCTGTACCATCCGTGAGCCTGCAGCATTCTATGCTGCAGGCTTAGAGCTAACACTTGAACACTTGTCAGGGGCTGCTTGCTGGTTGCACCCCATTTTGGGAGTAACCCAATAAATCTTCCCTTTCCTGCTTCCTGTAGAAGGTCTCCCAAGGTCCTTCTTTGGCGCCTCCGACCACTACACCAACCCAGTCCAGTGGGTCCCCGATACCCACTTGGTGTCAGGGCAAGGCTCTGTCCTCTGCTGGGCCTGAGCCGAACCCCGACAGACATCCATGATGCCTTCTTTCCTCACATGCTGGTACCCAGGTGGGGAGCGGCCAAGTGTCTCTCTCTCCCTTCATCCTCAATCCCCATAACAATGTCACATGGTTAGTCTGATCCTCTTCTCAGTGTGATTGTGGGTAAACAGACTTCCTACAGGGGGCTGGCCATTCTCAGAGTAAGTATTTTAAGACACCAAGTGGATGCTGTGAGGGTTCATATGAACTTGAAAATCACTTACTGTCCTTCTGCTTAAGTCTATTGGTTGAAAAGGAACAGTTCCCACCACCCAAACATAGGGATTTTAGGAGTTCATCAGGCCATCTTTGGAGATTAGCTGCCACACTTCTTTGATTCTCCAACAATTTTCAGCTCTCTTGTGAAAAACCTACTACCAGAAATGCTGTTGTTTGTGCCCATCACACACACTTTTTTGTTACCCTTCTGCCTCCCTGATAAAAGCCTCTCAATGGTCTTTGCAGGGCTCATCTTCCTCTGCCAAGCCCTCCAAGCCTGGTCTCAAGTTCCTAGGTCTCTTCTCTCCTACGTTTTCACTTTCCTAAATCTTCTTCACCCAGACCCATAACTTTAATTGCTTCCTAAAATGCGCATGACTAAAATATCAATAACTCCAGGCCAAACTTGTCTTCTGAGCACCATTACCTATACTCTCAAAATCTCCCTTTGAATACCTCTCAAAGGAGCATCCAACTTAGCACATCTGACCAACCTCAGAATCAAGCCCCTCTGCAGGGGCTCTTCCAGAATTCTCCATGTAATCTAATAGCACCTTCATTTCCTTCCATTGCAGAAACTTGAGGGTCATCTTTAATATCTCTCCTTCCCTTCAGTGGCTTCTTCAACCTATCAACAAAACATTACTTTCAAACTATTTCTCTCCACTCTTCTCCACCTCTACTCCCACCACCTTCTATCCAGGCTACCATCCCTTACCTGTCATCTTCCAGGGCTATCCCTAGAAGATGATGGGAGCCAGGCCAACATAATCCAGGGCAGAATTTGTCCAAAATACTGGCCCTTCAAAAGAGGCCACTCTGAACTGACATCTTTCATTGGCCCCTTGGGATGTATTATAGACAGAAACTATACAATTGAATTTGAGTGATGTTCATTTAAATGGTGTTCACTCTGCAGTCTTCACCTCAACGGTGGGGCCCACAGCAGATACTTCATATTCATTACCTAAGGGAAAGGCCTGCTAACCTTGTCTCTGCATCTGCTCTTGCCCTTCTAGAATTTGCTCTCACACACATATTTTGTGAAATGAAAATGGGAATTGTGTTCTCTGCTTAAAACTTTTTAATGACTTTTCATTGATCTTAGACTAAGGGTAAAAAACAAAATTTAACATAGCCTACAACATAAATAGGGGACATAGTCTATCTTCTTCTTTATCACTATAACATTCTGAATGTAAGTAACAGAAACATGAACTCAATCTTGTTTGAATAGTAAAGGATTTTATTATCCCATATAAAAGGAAAACTTGAGGTAAGATGGTCTTCTGGTCAGGTTCATTGGGCAATTCACCCTTTATCAAGGAAAAAGTTGCTTTCTGTATGTTTTCTCTGCCATCCTCGGTGCTGCCTCAGTCTGAACAGAGAAGATAGCTGTAAAAGTTCCAAGTTTCACGTCCAGATTTGGCAACACTTAGAGGAAAAAATAGATCTTTTTTTTCCTTGTGACTCATTCTTAGTGGGGAAGGAATTTTTCTTGGAAGTTCCCAAGAGGCTTTCCTTCATTTCTCATTTGCCAAAATTGGAGCACATGCTTATAGCTAAACCACTCCCTGGGGGAGGGATTACTGCCTTGAACTGGGAGTAAAGTTAATGTCCTTTGTATCAAAGCCTCTGTTAGGGGACATATGGATTACTGAGATTCTGTTGGGAAGGAAGAAGGGAATAGGTGATGCTGGGTACATGCATCCAGTATTCCTTATGTAGTGTCTCTCTGGTCTGATGTCACTCCATGTGCCTCTGGATTTCTCTGTGTGGTTACATGAGTCATTATACACAGCCCTATCTGCACTTGCTTCCCCAGCACAGTCTTTACACCTGTTTTCAGGAATGCCTTCCCCTAGGTCTATCCAACCATCCTTCTAACCCCAGTCACAGCAACCCATTCTTCTTGGATTCTTCCCTGACCTCTGTGGTAAGAAAAAATCTTCCTTTTACATAAATCCCTTTGAATTAAGTGTCTCTCCCTTACATCCTTCATCACTGCTGAAATTTCACATTGATATGTATGATTATTCTGTTGACATTTCTTCCCATTAGAATGAAAGCAGTGAGTTGGGAATTATGTATGATTTTGCTCACTACTGTGTCTTCAGGGTTCAGCACAACAGCTGACACATAATAAATACTTAAAACCTTGAAAACCATGAATTAGATAATGAAGGAGTTTAGGATTAGACCTAATATAGAGTGACCTTTATTGTAGGTCATATAACTTATAGTACAAAATGGGAAACTTTTGAGAGTGAAAAGGAGTACTTTTAATAATTAAGCCAGGGCAACAGGTGCTTCCAAGATGCTTCCATGCAAGCCAGGATGTGTGTGTGTGTGTGTGTGTGTGTGTGTGTGTGTGTTGTTGTTGTTGTTGTTAGGTGCCCTCAAGTCAGTGTCCGACTCATAGCGACCCTCATAGGGTTTTCAGTGGCTGACTGTTTTTTTGGGATTGCCTTGGGAGTGGATTGCCAGGCCCTTCTCCCATTTTTGTGGTGCTGGGAATTGAACTCGGGGCCTCAGAGACTACAGTGCATATATATATATATATATGGCTGGGATTTGGCTCAGTTGGTAGAGCGCTGCACTGCAGTCCCTGAGGTCCCGAGTTCAATTTCCAGCACCACAAAAATGGGAGAAGGGCCTGGCAATGCACTCCCAAGGCAATCCCAAAAAAACAGTCAGCCACTGAAAACTCTATGAGGGTCGCTATGAGTTGGATACTGACTCGAGGGCACCTAACAACATCAACAAATATATATATATATATATATATATATATATATATATATATATATATAGTCACTCTTTGTCCTCTGGGCATTGTTCTGGACTCTTTCCAATTCTTAAAGAGAGAACAGGGTATACATTTCCTAAGGCCCACTCTAGGGTATTTCTCCTGGGCCTTCCAAAATAAATTTATTCTTCCCAAGTTTAAGTCTATGAAACTTTGGGAAACATCATGAAACTTAAGTGCAAACCCTTAGCCCATCAGTTATGATACATCATAGATATTAGAAAAATTGTCTTTCTCATTTAATATTAATTAGAATGTTGATTGATATACCTTTCTGGACAGCTATTTCACAGTTTATATTCAGAGTCTTCAGAAGAGGATATATCATTGACCTAGCAATTTTATGTTTAGGAACTTATACCACAGATTAATCAGATAACAATCAGAGATGTGTGTGCAAGAATTTATTGAGAGAAAAGTCTCCAATGCTCAGCTCTTCCCTTTATGCTCACTGTTTGCCCCACAATTCCACTCTGAACGGTTAGCACATGACTCACTTTGGCCAATAGTATGTGGGTAAATGCGAAACAAGTCAAAGCTTGCAAATGTGCTTGCACATTTTGGCTTAGCCCTTGCTCCTCTGAACAGGCATGAGAACAGACCCAGGCTAGCTTTCTAGAGGTTGGCTCACCTGGAACAGCTGTCTTGCCCCTGTTTTCTCAGCTATTGTCACCCTCTGAGAACCAATAAACAGCCAGCCCCAGGCATGTGAGCAGGCACAGTCAAAATGACAATGAGTGCTCAGCCAACTGGCAGCTGACTGCAGAGGTGTGAGCCAGCTCTGCTCAGATCATCTGAAAGCCCTCACACTTGTGAACTAAACAAATGTTCATTCTTGTTTGCTGCTGAAATTTTGAGTTTGTTCATTAAAAATATCACTATCCTAATGGATGTCTGGTATAATTACAATTTAAATTTCAAATGATTGAAGTCTGGTGCAATACTATGCAAGCATTAAGAGTGCTGGTGCACAGAGAAACAGAAGGGCAATTCAACAAAAGGAGTAAGCAGGAAAAAATTCCAGGCAAGCTTTCTCAGTAGGGAACGGGAAATGGGAGCCTCACCTACAAATGGTATTGGAGATTGAGCCCTGAAGAGAAAGATGCTAAGAAGATCCACAAATAAAACCAGAAGAAATATCCATTCCAGTTGATGTAAAAGTCACAAAAAATAAACATGAGAACTGTGAAAAAGTAAAGCAACATGTTTCCTTCAAAAGACTATACCTCCTCTGTTGTAAAGCCAAGGGTAATGAAATGATTGAAATGCCGGAGAATTGAAATATCTACTAATGAATATTTTCAATGACTTCAAAGAGGATACAATGAATGAAAAAGGAAATCAACTCAGAACCTGGATAAGAAAGTCACCAATGTAGAAGACATAATCAGCAATATGGATGAGAAACTCAGCAAAGAAATTGAGATTCTGAAAAAAAAGAAACGCAAAGAGAAATGTTGAGGATGAAAAACTCAATAAATCAAAGAAAAAAACTCAGAGGAAAACACCACCAATAGAGTAGATCAAGCAGAAGAAAGAATATCAGGGGTGGAAGACAAGGTTGAGGAAATACTACATTTATATATCAACAAAGAAAAAAATAATAAAGGAAAACAACCACAACTTCCAAGAACTCTTGGTCTTGATCAAGAGACCAAGTCTAAGAATCCAGGAAGTAGTAGAAGGAGCTGTAATGAAAACTAAAGGCATAGAAAACCTATTCAACTAAATTATAGAAGAAAATTCCCCAAATCTTGGGAAAGAAATGGATATCCAACCACAAGAGTCATTTAGAACCCTAAGTAGACATGGCAAGAAAAGAACCTCTCCATGACACACAAAATACTATGACCACAGAACAAACAAATAATACTAAATGTTGCAAGAGTAAAACATCAACTCAAAGACAAATCCACCAGAATAGCATCACACCTCTCGATGAAACCCTAAAATCTGAGAAAAGAATGGAATAATATATTTCAAGTCCTGATAGTAAATAACTGCCAACCAAGATGATTATGCTCAGCAAACATAACATTTAAAAGTGATGGAGAAAAAAATGGCTTTCTAAGACAAGCACAAACTAAAACAATTCATGACAGCATTGCAGAAAATACTTAAAGGAATCCTACAGGTTGAAGAAAGTCTCAATCATGAAAGTGAAGGAAAGAATAAATTTCATGAGAAGAATCAGCAAACACTTCTTGATAATAACCCTAAATATAAATGATCTTAACTTTCTAATTAAACAACAGACTAGCTGATTAGATTTTAAAAAACAAGATGGAATAAATTTTTGTCTGTAAGAAACCCACCTCGCCAACAATGATGCATGCAGACTGAAAATAAAAGGATGTAATTTGATATATCATGTAACTAGAAGCCAAAAAAAGCAAGAATAACCATCCTTATATCAGACAAAGTAGACTTCAAGCCAAAATTAGTCAGAAGAGATAAAGAAGGTTACTACATATTAATAAAGTGAACAAGCTATCAAGAAGATATAACATTTATAAATACATATGCACCAAATGTTGGTATACATAATTTCATAAAAAAACACTACTGGACATAAATGGACAGTGTCATGGTTTGAAAATAGAATGTACCCTAAAGGTTATATGCTTTAATGTTAGGTCACTAGATGATGGCACTGTCCTGGGAGGTTATGGAACCTTGAGAGGTGGGATAGAGCTTTGGAGAAATAGCTCCCTGGGGGTGGGCCTTTGGAGGTTTTTACTCAACTTGTGGCCCAGGTTGCTCTCTGTTCCTAGTCTGCTATGCTGTGAGGACATCAGCCACAGGTCCTGCCTCCACTGCTGCCACACCTCTCTGCTGCCATTACAGATGGATCCTCTGTGAGCTTCCAATAAATTTCTTGTACCCTAAGTTGTTTCAACTTGTTTTTCTGTTACAGCAATGATAGCTGACTAATAAAGACACATCAGCCCACATACAATAGTAATGGATGACTTCAATATATCATTCTCATCAATATATAGAACATCCAGAGAAAAAAATCAGCAAAGAAACTTCAAAGTTAAATTGCCCCATAGATTAAATGGACTTAATAGACATCTACAGAACATTCCATCCAACAGCTGTGGAATACATATTCTTCCTTGCAGTTCATGGATCTTTCTCTAAAACAGATCACATTTTAAGTCATAAATCAAGCCTTAACATATACAAAAAATCAAAATAATTTCTTGTATCTTATCAGACTATAATAAAATAAAAGTAGAAATCAATAGCAAAAGAAATTACACAAATATATGGAAATCAAATAATACACTCTTCAATGATCAGTGGGGTCAGTAAGAAATCAGGAAGGAAATCAAAACATTCCTAGAATCAAATGAAAATGAAAACACAACTTATCAGAACCTTAGGGATACACCAAAGGGAGTTCTAAGAGGGAAGTTTATAGCTATGAGAGCTTACATTTTAAAAAAAAGGACTCAAATAAATAACTTAATGATGCACCTCAAGGCATTAGAAAAACAAGAACAAGCCAAAACAAAAATCAGTATAAGGAAAGGATTAATAAAGATCAAGGAAGAAATTAATGAAATGTAGATTAAGAGAATAGTAGAATCAATAAAACAAAGTCTTGGTTCTTGGGAAAGAGAAACAAGATCGACAAACCCTGTGTCAAACTACTCAAAAGAAAGTGAGAGAAGACCCAAATTAATAAAAATTAGATATAAAAAAGGGGGCCACTATAACAGATGCCAATAAAATCCAAGGGATCATTAGGGAATAGATTGAAAACATATACAAAAAAAAAACCTTGGAAAATCTAGATGAAATGGATGAATTCCTAGATGCATAAAACCTACCAAAATTAAGTCAAGAGAATATAAACAATTATATAGAAAAATATATTATAAGCAATGAGATTAAAGCAGTAATAAAGAGTCTCCTAACAAAGAAAAGGGATGGGGTTTAGTTAGTTGGTAGAGTGCTACTCTGTGCTCTCTGAGGGCATAGCTTTGATCCCCAGCACTGTAAAAAGGGGGGAAGGACATGGCAACCCACTCCCAAAGCAATTCTGAAACAATCAGCCATTGAAAACCCTATGAAGATCGCTATGAGTCAGACGTGATTCAATAGCACCCAACAACAACAACAACAAAGAAAACCCCAGGACTGGATGGACCAGACATTTAAACAATTAACACCAATTCTCCTCAAACTAGTCCATAAAATATAAAGAGAAGAAATACTACCAAACTCATTCTGTGAAGTCAGTATCACCTGGATACCAAAAAAGAAAGAAAGAAAGAAAAAAGAAAGAAAGAAAGAAAGAAAGAAAGAAAGAAAGAAAGAAAGAGGAAAAAAAAGAAAGAAGGAAGGAAAAAGAAAAAGAAAAAGATCAGGACACAATAAAAAGAGAAAACTATAGCTCAATTTCCCTCATGAACATAAGTGCAGATATTTCAATAAAATACTTATAAATCAATCTCAACAACACATTAAGAAGATCATTCGCTATAAAATTGGTTTAATTCCAGGGATGCAAGAATAGTTCAACACATGCAAATCAATAAATGTAATACAGTACATAAATAGACTCAGAGACAGAAATCACATGATCACTTCAATAGATGTAGGAAAGCCATTTGACAAAGTTCAACATGCCTTCATGATAAAAACCCTGAAGAATCCATGAATAGAAGGAATATACCCCAACATAATAAAGGGCAAATATGACATACTCATAGCCAACATCATGCAAATTGGGGAAAAACTGAAAGCATTTACTATAAAATCAGTAATGAGACAAGGGTGTCTATCCACTCTTGCTTAAGATAGTGACTGAATTCTTAACTAGAACAATAAAGCAAAAGAAAAAAATAAGAGAGATCTAAATAGGAAAGGAAGAAGTCAAATTATTTCTATTACTAGGTGATATAATCCTATACTTAAAAGACCCTAGAGAATCCACCAAATAACTCTCAGAGCTTATAAACACTTTCAGCAAATTAGCAGGATACAAAATCAATATACCAACAACAAACTTTCTGAGAAAGAAATGAGTAAAATAATCTCATTCACAATAGCTTCAAAAAGAATAAAATACCTAGGACTAAACCTAACCAGGGAGGTCAAAAACTCTACAATGAAAACTTCAAAATACTGTAGAAAGATGGAAAGACCTTCCATGTTCATGGCTTCACAGAATTAAGATTGTGAAAATGGATATACTACCAAAAACAATCTATACATTTAAAGCAATCCTCATCAAAATTCCAATGACATTCTTTGCAGAAATAGAAAAAAATCCTAAAATTTATTTGGAAGGAAAATGTCCCCATAACGATCTTAAGCAGAAAAAGCAACGTTGAAGGTATTGCAATATCTCATTTCAAATTATACTGCAAAGCTATAGCATAATACTGTTCCAAAAGCAGACATGTAGACCAAAGGGATAGAATAGAAGACCCAGAAATAAATCATGTAGCTACAGCCACCTGATTTTCAACAAAAGTGCCGAAAGCACACATTGGAGAAAAGACAACCTCTTTGACGATGGTGCTGGGAAAACTGGATAGCCACATACAGAAGAATGAAACTAGATCCCTATCTCTCACTCTATTAAAAAAAAAAAACCCACTCAAATGGATCGAAGACATTAGTGTAAGATCTGAAACTTTGAAACTGCTAGGAAAAACCTTTCAAAGTATAAGCATCAGCAAGTACTTTCTAAAAAGAATTCTAATAACATGGGAAACAGTCTCAAGAATTGACAAGTGGGATTGCATGAAATTTAAAAGTTTCTGCACAGCAAAGAAAACAATGAGTAGAGTAAAGAGATGGCTTACAGAATGGGAGGAAATCTTTGCCAGCTGCACATTAGACAGTAGATTAATATCTAGAATATATAAAGAAATAAAAAATTAAACACCAAAAATCATCTAATAAAAATAGGCAATCAAAAGAAAAAATACAAATTACCAATAAACGTATGAAGAAACATTCAAAATCCTTAGCCATCAGGGAAGTGTAAACCAAAACTACTTTGAGATTCCATATCACACCAGTCAGAATAGCTATCATCAACAAAACAAACAACAAATGCTGACAAGGTTGTGGAGAGATAGGAACCCTCATCATGCTGGTGGGAGTGTTGGTGTAGCCACTATGGAAATCAGAATGGAGTTTCTCCAAAAAGCTAAAGTAGGAATACCAAATGATTCAGCTATACCACTCCTAGGTATATACCCAAAGAAATCTAAGTCAACATAGCATAGAGACACCTGCACATCCATGTTTATTGTGGCACTATTCACAATAGCCATAATATGGAATCAGCCTAGGTGTCCATTAACAGATGAATGGATAAAGAAAATGTGGTGTATATACACAATGTCATTTTACTCAGCCATAAAGAAGAATGAAATTATGTCATTTGCGGGAAAATGGATGAAAGAAGGTAACAGGAGTGAATGTGTAAAATATGGACTAATATGCATGTATGGAAATGTCATAATGAAACTCATTAATTTATATGCTAACTAAAGAAAATTACTAACGAAAAAGAATGCTGACATAGATGTACATTGACTCAAATGTTCACAATAGACTGGTAAATTGCAGGAGTGATGGGAAGCATGTTGCAGCACAATGTATGTAATTTAGTACCATGTTCATGAGACATGCACTTATATATTTGCATATGACTGTGCCAGTTCTGATAGATAAGATGCCAGCAGTGGTTATTTCTAGGTAGAACTTGGGGTGATTTTCAGTATTGTTTATCTGTGTTTTGCAGTTAATCTATAAAAACATGTGTCACATGTATAATTTTTTAAAGGAAGAAAAATCTTTCCCCTAGAGTACATTTTGTTTAATTACCCTGTGGCTTCTCAGTAACAATCCTGAGTATGTTTCAAGTACTTCTTGTTGATCAGGTCATCTTCAGGTATTCTTGAGGCATCCTTTTCAGGGGACTTGGTAATGTTACTTCTTGCAAGCTTCATAAAGATTGTGGGTAGCAGAACACACTTGTCTAATCCCACCAGGGGCCCTGAGAAGAGTGGTTTTACAGCATTCCTAGAGATCAAAAAAGACCTATCTTTTCATCCCACCATTAGGGCCTGGGAAGCCTTAAAGCCCCATCCCCAAGGAGACAAAGATTGGCAAAATTGTGTCTTCCCATCTCCTGGAAGCAGAGCAGAGCATTCCCATATCCAGGGCTTAGTAGGCTCTCGGGCAAACAAGAGAACTCTTCTAATTGCTTTCTAACAGGGTGTTAAATTTCATACATTCAGAATAAGAAATTCAATGCCCTAGGGTAGAACAAGGATATCTAATACTTTAATCCTTCAATGCCTGAAAAAAATTTCTTTTCTTTCTTCCTTCTTTCCTTTCTTCCTTCCTTCCTCCCTCCTCCTTCCCGCCTTTCCTGACTGCAAACCCAAAAACAAGCACAACCAAGAAATAGAAAGGAGAAAGATTTATTACCTACAGCAGTTAAGGAGAGCATAGTATTTATTTCCAAAGCAATGCACTCTCCAAATAAAGGAAGTGTGGGGATTTTATTTGAGGAGGCTATTCAAACTCATGTAGGAAAGCACTTTAGTAGTAAGCACAGTTCTGAGCATGCTCAATGGAAGAGTACATTCCTGAGGATAGTTTACAGTCATAGCTCAAGAAGAATAGTAGGCACATTTCTGGGCATGCTTAGCTCAAGGTCATGGAGCACATGTTCAAAAGATTAAAACGGCACAAAGGAACACTTTTGGGCATGTTCAGATTGTGTCATAAAGATAGCGGAGAGGTATGCCTCTGCATGTGCTCAGGTTTCTCCAAAATATTTTAGTTGAAACCAAGGGAATGGACATTTTGAAGGTATGTTAATATGGGAGTTTGTCCCTAAAGGTTCCTGCCTTGCTTAGTAGCTAATAATATTAGGGGTTAGGTTTTTAAAACATGGATTAAGGAGGTACAATCCAGTCCACAGCACCAGGGATAGAAATAACTTGTTTTAAGATATCAAAGTTGGTATCTCTGTTACATTGGCAATAGTCTCCAAACTTATTTTCTTCTCTGGCTGCTTTTCACATTTCCCATTTATCACTTATTTTAAACAATTTGATTATGATGAGCCTTAATGGAATGTTCTTCAAATTTCTTGTGCTTGTGGTTTGCTGAGCTTCTGGGATCTATTTGTAGGGTATACTTTTCATCAAGTTTAGATAACTTTTGGCCATTATTTCATTAAATATTTTCCTGCCTCTTCTTCACAGACTTGAATTACATATATAATTTTAGGTTGCCCCAGAGATCACTGATTTGCTTTCATTTCCCATATTTATTTTTGTCTGTGTGTTTCATTTAGGATAGTTTCTATTGCTATGCCTTCAAGTTCATTAGCATTTTCTTCTGCAATATCTAATCTATAGTGTATTACCTCAGATATCCCAGTTTTAATCTGTATTCTTTCAATTTGTACCTTTTTTATAACTTCTTTCTCTCTTTTGAACTTCCCAAACATATTAAATTTAACAATAATAACTATTTTAATGTCTTTCTCTGTTCATTTTCATATTTATATCAGTTCTAGGTCAGTTTTTATTGATTATTCTCCTCATTATAATTTCCTGCCTTGACATGTCTTTTTAATGTTTGTTATGGTTTGAATCTAAAATGTCCCCAAAAGGTCATGTGTTTGAACATTTGATGCCAATTGGTGGTGGTGTCCTGAGAGGCTATGGAACTTCGGGAGGTGGGGTGGAGATTTGTGGAAGTAAGTCTCTGGGGGAGGGCTTTGGAGATTTTACATGGGCCCCTGCTTCCTGGTGGCCAAGATATGAAGTTCTCTGACACAGACCCTGATGCACTTCCTCCCTCCATGCCTACACTGTCACCACATCTTCTTGCTTGTATGGACTGAGAGTCTCTAAACCATGAATCTCAATATATCATTACTGTCAAGTAATTTGCCACAGCAACACACAAGCTAACACAGCTGTTTTTTGTTTTAGTTTGGTTTTGATTTTGAGACAGGGCCTCACTGGATAAGCCAGGCTGGCCACAACTTGTGATCCTCCCACCTGCTTAGCCTTCCAGACACTGGGATTACAGACATCCACCACTACACCTTGCTCCTTGTCATGTGTTTGATTGGATGCTAGAAATTGTGAATTTTATTTTATTGGATGCTGATTTTTTTTTTCTTTTTGTAATCCTGTAAATTTTCTTGAGCTTTTTCTCTGGGACAGAGTTAAGTTACTTGGGAATAACTGGATCTTTCCAGGTCTTGCTTTTATGTTTTGTTAGGCATTTTAAGGAACAGTGATCAGTCTATGGTTGATTATTACCCACCAATAAGGCAAGACTGAGTTTTCTATCCAGTGCCCATTATATTATGCATTTTTCCAGTCTGCCTGGTAGGATCAGGTACTGGTCTTGTACTCATTGTTTCTTCTAATCCTTCAAATGTTTTATTCTTCAGCTTCAGGTACACAGACTGACCAGTTCTCTGCTGAATATTCAGGTGAGGCCTTCTGTAGGTTTTAGGGGTTCTCTCTCTGTAACTATTTCCTTTCTGGGGTGCTTGCCTAAGAAATATGGGGGACTTGGTCTCTCCTAACATTCACCTCTGTCTCTTCAATTCAGGAAATCTGCCAGGCTTCATCTTATTTCTCCTTCCTTGGACCATGTTTAGAAACTTGGTTCAAGGAAATAAATTGTGATAATCATTGGAGTCACCTTGTTTATATCTAGTTTCCTTCATTGCCTGGTATCCACCTTGAAAACTATTTTTCATATATTTTGTATTTGTTTGTTTCAAATGGGAGCATAAATCTAGTTTCTCTCTTACTCTACCTTGGCCAGAAGAGAAGTTGGTAGCTACAATTATTTTATTATTCATTCATACGTAATTGGGGCACCCATAAGGAGTCAGGTACTGAGCTAGGTAGTGGATATACAGTGGTGAACCAAAAGGATACGGTCTCCAGCCTCATGTCTTATGATGAACAGCCATAAATTTGTCTTATGGTGATCAGCCTCTGTGAGAAGGCAATAAATGTGCTCGTCCTTGGATTTATAAATGTAGACATGAGTCAGATGGGATCATTTCTCTCAGGAAGTTCAGAATGAGAAGAAATTAAAACAAATTGGTTAGTACAAATCAGATCATGAAAGATGTTATGCATGAGATACAAAGGCTCTGGGACTTTTGAGGAAGAAATAATTGATTCTGATTTGAGGCATAAGGGAAAGCATCACAGAGAAAGTGACATTTGAGTTGTGCTTCAAAGAGTTCCTACAATGTCGAATAGTAGAGAGGTAGAAGGAGGTAGGACTGCAGAGAGTGCTTTTACACACAAAAGCAGTTTATTATGATTCCCTGTGGCATACATAGCCATCCAGCTTGTTCTTCTTTTCCAGCAGAAGCCTCATCATGTGCTTCAGAGGATGCTGTGTATTTTCCAGCCCCAGCAAGTGAACCTTGTTAGGTCTAAATTAACCATGGAATTTCCATGTCAGTTGCCTGTTATTGGATCAGGCACAGGCATGTGATACCTTTCTGGCCAATGAGATATGACAGGAAGTCTTCTAGAAAGGTGTTCTTCCTAAGAGAGGGAGGGAACACTCCTTTCTTCTCTGGTGCTGAGGAAAAATAAAGCCAACACCCCAAAACCTGGTTCCTTGTTGATGTCCTTAAGCCACTTGGATTAACCAATCTGAAACTGATCTAACTCAAGACTTTTTGACACATGAGACAACAAAGTCTTTCTCATTGTTTTAGGAACCTTTGATTGGAGGTTTTGATGGTGTAACTTGCAGCCCAATGCAGCAGATCTGCACACTCTAACTGCTCAACTTACTCCTGTTTGAAACTTGTTGTTCCTTTTCACTGGTTCAACTTTCTGCTACATGTCATTCCTCATGCTTCTGATTTCTTTGCCTCATCTCTTACCCTAAGAGATAACAATGTACTTATTCCGTCTTCTCACACAGGTACCAGGAGAAATGGAAAAGTAATCTTTAAAAATGAAATCAGTCAATTACGTAGTTCAGTCTCTTGGCTATTGTGTATGATCGCCTTTCCTGATCCCTTGGTTGAGAGGACTTGTTGAGCTCTTAACAGAAGGTGAAGGGTTGAAAATATGAAGGAAGAGAGTGCAGGCAAGCCCAGGGGAAATTACGGAAATGATTCTGGAGTCACAGCAGGGCTGCAATTCTTTGGTAATTCCCATGGGAGCCAAAACCGCCTCTTGAACAATCAGTTGGAAACCACTAGTGTCCGGCAGGAAGCCAACTGTAACAGGGGCAAATATATGCCATCCTCATTCCTCAGAGTCTGGATCAATTCCCAGGAGCCAGGCTGGCCCATGGAAAAGGTTATGAATAAGCAGGCCGCCATCAATCTCCACTCACTTTTCTATTCCCTTCCTAATCCTCTTTTTCTAGCTCTTTCCCACCCTGTGACTCCTTCTGCTCCTCCTTCTCCCCTCTCACTCAACAATTCATATCCTACTTGCCAGGGGAGCACAAGGGTATCACTTACCTCAGGGCATTTTCATTTCAGTAGGGAATTCTTACACACCCCAAACATTACTGCTTCTTTGCTGGAAACCCAAGCCTCTAGACTAGCGGTGGGAGACATGTCTGCTCTCAAACACTTTTTACGCCTTGCAAAGTAAACTGAGGTAGAGTGAAGCACCAACAACTGGATCCCTAGGGTCTCACCACCAGTCTGGGTCTCACTGCCAGCCTAGGTCTCTTCACCACCCTGTGCTAGCTCATCATCCTCTTTTTTTTTTTTTTTTTTTTTTTTTTTTTGTGGTGCTGGGGTTGAACCAGGGCCTCACACCTGCATGCTTTACAAGTGCTGAACAACTGAGCTGCACCACCAGCCCTTTTTTTTTTTTTCCCTTTTTCAGACAGGGTCGCGCTAAGTTACGCAGACTGCCTCTGGTCTGGAACTTGCAATCCTCCTGCCTCTACCTCCCCAGCAGCTGGGATTACAGGCATGTGCCACCATGCCCGGCATCATCCTCTTATATAACCACACCCCCTGTCTAGCATAGCCCACTTACCTTCAGTCTCAGTTTAGATGTCCTCTACTCCAGGATGCTTTCCCTGATTGATCTCGAAGTCTGAGTCCTGTCCTTCTGAAGTACCCTCATAGTACTGAATGCTATTTTCTTTAAGCACTTGTCATACTGATTTGCCATCCATGGACAGTCAGGAAACCAGTACCCAGTGCAGCCCTGACATTACAAATCAGATTGTGAAAAATGTTATGCATGAGATACCAAGGAGTATGAGTCAACATAACACAGAGATCCCTGCTCATCCATGTTTATTATGGCGTTATTCACAATAGCCAAGATATGGATTCAACTTAGATGTCCGTCAACAGATTAGTGGATAAGGAAAGTTGCCCCCCCCCATGTGTCTGTCACCTTGTCATGCTTGGGGGCTTGCATGTTGCTGTGATGCTGAAAGCTATGCCACCAGCATCTAAGATACCAGCAGGACTACCCATGGTGCATAAGTTTCAGTTGAGCTTCCAGACTAAGACAGACTAGGGAGAAGGACCAGGCAGCCCACTCTTGAAACAACTAACCATTGGAAACCCTATAAATACCAGAGAAGCACTGTCAAATATAGTTGTTTGTTGTTGGCTGCCATTGAGTTGTGTCTGACTCATAATGACTCTCATAGGGTTTTCAATGGCTGATTGTTTTGGGATTGCTTCAGGAGTGGAGTGCCATGTCCTTCTCTCATTTTTGTGGTGCTGGGGATTGAACCTAGGGCCTCAGAGACTGCAGAGCAGCACTACTAACTGAGCTAAACTGTCAAATATAGTGCCAGAAAATGAGTCCCCCAGCCGGGCACGGTGGAGCACACCTGTAATCCCAGCGGCTGGGGAGGCGGAGGTGGGAGGATCGCAAGTTAGAGACCAGAGGCAGTCTGTGTAACTTAGTGAGACCCTGTCTCAAAAAGTTAAAAAAAAAAAAAAAAAGGGCTGGTGGCGCAGCTCAGTGGTCCAGCGCTTGCAAAGCATGCAGGTGCGAGGCCCTGGGTTCAACCCCCAGTACCGGGAAAAAAAAAAAAAAAGAAAGAAAGAAAGAAAATGAGCCCCCCAGGCTGTAAAGCATTCAAGAAATGACCAGGAAAGAGTTGCCCCCTCCACGTAGAGTTGACCTTGGTGAGGGAAATGGAGTAAAGCCCCTGGGACCTCCTTTTGCTGATGTGACCCCACTAAAAATGAGAAGAAACACAGTGTCTGCAACAATGGGCTCAAACATTTAAAAAGATCATGTGCATGGCACACTGTATGGTAGTGTTTTGTTGTGTTGTACATAGGGTCACTGAGTCAGACCCAACTCAAGGGCACCTAAAAACAACTACAAATCCTTATTCCAAGGGCAAGACACATAGTCCAGTGACTTTTTTTTTTTCTTTTTCTTTTTAGAATACCAGGAAAGTGGAGGAGGTGAACAGAAAATGGAAGAGGTTTCTGGGAGTACTAGTCGCCAGAACTGTTCGGGTGGGCTTCTGTCTTCAACAACAAATTTAGTTTTCTAGGTTTCATGGGTGGAGCTTCAGAAAAGCCACTAATCCTCTGCCACTTTAATGGAAGTCCCATGCTAATAACTACATGTGCATTTTTCTGGAAAAGGGCCAACAGCTGGCAATGAGTTTCAAAAGGTGATGATAGAAAAAGAATGGTCACTCTAGATCTGCACTGTCCAATATAATAGCCACTAGTCACATGTGGATATTTATGCCCAAAGTGAAATTAGAATTCCAACACCTCAGACCAGCTCCACGTGCAGTGCTCACAGCCTAGACAGAGGACAGTTCCAGCCTTAGTGACTTAGTAACTTTGTTGTTGTTGTTAGGTGCCGTCAAGTCGGTATCCGACTCATAGTGACCCTCATAGGGTTTTCAATGGCTGATTGTTTCGGGATTGCCTTGGGAGTGGATTGCCAGGTCCTTCTCCCATTTTTTTTTTTTGCAGTGCTGGGAATTGAACTCTGGTCCTCAGAGACTGCAGCACAGCGCTCTACCAACTGAGCTAAATCCCAGCCCTACTTAGTAACTTAGGGAGACAAAAAGTAAAAAATTGGCTGGTGATGCGGCTCAGAAATAGAGCACTTGCAAAAGCATGTATGAAGCCATGGGTTCAACTCTCCAGTACGGGAGGGGAGAAAGAAAGGAAGAAAAAGAAGGAAGGAAGGAAAGAAGGAAGGAAGGAAATAAGGAAGGAAGGAAAGAAGGAAGGAAGGAAAAATCTAAAATATCCATTTCTTCTGGGAAAGGAGGACTATCTTCCTTGGTGGGGCCTGTATTCTCCCTGGCAGCTGGAATGAACAGGGCTGTTCCTGTCAGATGGGCACTTGATTATTGGGGTTATATACTTGGCCCTTCACAAGGTCTGAGTTTGCGGCCCTTGTACCTGGGGGACCATTCCCACTCTCGTCCCCTTCCAGACTCCTGTGTGTTGTTGTTAGGTCCCCTCTAGTCCGATCCAGCTCATAGCGACCCTCATAGGGTTTTCAATGGCTGATTATTTCAGAAGTGCATTGCCACGTCTTTGTTTCACTGTTGCGGTGGTGGGGCTAGAACCCAGGGCCTCAGAAAGCGCAGCACGGCCTTCTACCAACTGAGCTAACCTGGGCGTTTGGCCCAAAGCCCAAAGTGTTGCCCAGGTTGTCCTCAAACTCACAGTCCTCCTGTCTCATCCTCCGCAGCTCATTGATTACTGGCCTGCTACACCAAAACAGCCAGCAAGCACCACCACCAAGCGGCCCAAGTCGCAGGAGTCAGAGACAGGGGTTTTGAGTTCTTACCTTGAGGGCAGAGGTGGGGGAGGGGAAAGGCGACTGGAATTTAGCCAGAGCCTGGATAGGGCGGACGGTGAGCAGCTCCTACGAGTCCTATGAGGAGGAGGAGAGCCGCAAGGGCAAGGCGGCCCCCTACCAGTGGCCCTCCCGGAGGCCAGCATGGAGCTGATGCATGACGCCCGCATCTGTGCCTTCCTGTGGCGCAAGAAGTGGCTGGGTCAGTGGGCCAAGCAGCTCTGCGTGATCAGGGACACCAGGCTCCTGGTCAGTCCCTGTCTTCTTTCCTGGGGCGGGGCTCCCTGATACGGATTCAGAGCTTTTGGCTCTCCTGCTATGTGGAGATTTTTTTAAAACCTCTCCTAACATGAAATTGCCTGCAGCGGTAGCCCTGTGGCATCTGATCCCGTCAGATCTCGGAAGCTAAGCAGGGTCGGGCCTGGTTAGTACCTGGATGGGAGACACCTGGGAACACCAAAAGCTGTAGGCTTGGGAGAAGGACCTGGCAACCCCCTCCCAAAAATCAATCTGCCATTGAAAACCCTACGAATGGCAGAGAAGCACTGATAATAGTGTTTCCCCTGTTGTACGTAGGGTCGCTATGAGTCGGATACTGACTCGACGGCACCTAACAACAACAACAACTGGATAGGGCTGGTGTCATGCTTTTAGGAAGCTTTGTTGCTAGTTGCCGTGGAGTCCACTCCAACTCATAGCAACCCCAGAATGAACCACTCCCCCACACAGTGCCATGCCCGGCACTATGTCAGTGCTTCTCTGCTATCCATATGGTTTTCAATGGTTGATAGTTTTGGGAGTGGGCTGCCAGGTCCTTTGCTCATTTTTTGCGGTGCTAGGGATCGAACCCAGGGCCTCAGAGCTCACAGAGCAGCAACTCTGTCAAGAGTCCCATGTCTCCCCAGACTCAGATTTTTCTCAGGGCGGGTCTAGGGCTGAGGTTCGGGCCCTCGGTTGGAAGTTGAGGAGGGGCAGCGCCTGCGGCGTTACACTGCTCCGGAATTGGAGCAACAGGAGATTTTATCCTGAACATCTGTTGCTTGACAAAGAACTTCTTCCCAAGGGCCGTCCAGTCCCCAGCCCCGTTCGTTTAGGCCCGCCCCTCGCGACGAGATCGCGGGGAGGGGCCGAAGCGAAACCCGAGCCGGGCGCCCACTGCCCGGGCTGGCGACGTGGCTCAGCTGCCCCGGCCTCTCCCAACAGGCAGCGCCGTGGCCAATGGGCGCGTGAGCCGCGCCGCCCAAGTCTCTCCGCGGAGCCCGGGGCGCGCCCCTCCGCGGGGCCGGAGCCGGCCCTCCCCCCGCGGGCCCCCGCCCCACCGCCGCCGCGTGCAGAGCCCCCATTCCCCGGCCGCCGCTCCCGGGGCTCGCTCCGCGCCGACCTTGCGGCGGTCGCTCCCCAGGACGATGGCGGGCGGTGGCCGTGGCCGCCGCCTGGGACTCGCCGTAGGGTTGCTGCTGGCGCTGGTGCTGGCGCCGAGGGCGCTGCGGGCCAAGCCCACTGTGCGCAAGGAGCGCGTGGTGCGGCCCGACTCCGAGCTGGGTGAGCGGCCGCCGGAGGACAACCAGAGCTTCCAGTACGACCACGAGGCCTTCCTGGGCAAGGAGGACTCCAAGACCTTCGATCAGCTCACTCCAGAGGAGAGCAAGGAGAGGCTGGGGTGAGGCCACGGCCCGGGCCGCGCTGGGGACGATGCAGGTGCCCGCGGGGCCACCCCGGGCGGGAGCCATGCGGGGCCTCAGACCAAAGCGAAAGCGAAATCACATGCGGGCATCTGAACCCCGGGCCCTCTTTGCTCTGCAGCGGAGTGAGGGCAAAGTTGCCTGCGGGCGCCCGGACCCCGCATGGAGGTCGCCGTCACGCCCTGCCCGGGTGATATCCCGCGGGGAAGGGAGAACGTGGCAGATGCCGCCGCAGCCCGGACCCAGAGGGCCCGCCCCCTCCTCTTGGTTGCATCAGGAGGGAGGGGAGCGTACACAGAAGAAAAGATCGGCCAGGGTGGCCTTTTAATGCTAGAGTTTGTCCCCCACCCTCAGTTTCTCTCTTAGCTCCCAAGCTCTGAGGGAGGAGGTGTGAGACACTTGCTATGAAGGTCTTAAAGAAGAACAGAAATGGATAAAAGATAAAGGGGAAAGGCGAGGGAGGGGCTTGATTCCTGGCCTGTGTCCAGGGGCCAGGGCTGGGGGTTCCGCCTAATTGTTCCATAACCTGGTTTTGGGATAGAGACAACTGGTTGCTAAGAAAGGAGGGGAAATTGGAATAGGAGATGGGAGAGGAGGGAGGTGGGACAGAGGTGGAAACTGGTCCCCGAGTTTCTGTATTCAGCAGATGTCTGTGAAGCGCTCAGTTTTTTGGCAACAAATTGTTGTTATGGGCAAAAAGCTGAACGGTGGACGTTGTGGTGGACTGCAAACTTAGTTGTGGAATCTGGAACCAAACTTGGGAAGTAAAATTTTGATACACCTCAGCATTCCCTTCCCTGGTCTCCAAGGAGACACACGGGCATTGTGTAAAGTTATGTGGGGATCCTTCCACAGGGGGACCAGCAGCACACGTGGGTTCAGGTGGAGGCAGGGCTGGGGAGGAGCCCAACAGCTCTGCCTAGGAGATACCAAGGTTTCTAGAACCTGGTTCCCCGGGGGTGGAGGATCTTCATGTCCTGCTACAATTAAAAAGAACACAGCCATCCCTGTGCTCCAAGAGCTATCAAAGGCCAATGTGTTCAGTTAGCATAAGAGGATAAATGATACCTATTGTGTGGATGCACCGTCTGCCTGTTGTGATAAAAAGATCTTTGAACTTCAAAGTCACCTCCAAACAAATACCTTTTATTTGGTGCAGAGGTACTTTCTCTTCTTGTTTGGAACTTAACAATAGGGGCTGTTGATAAATTCAGTCTATTGTGCTGCTTTGAGGCACTTGGAGACTGATTTATTCTGGGCCCCTGAGTGGCAGTCCTTCTGCTTTGTTACTGGAGGGGAGGTGGGGAGAGTTTGGGGATTAGGAATAGGGAACTCTAGCTTTTGTCCTACTATGGACTTTGAGGCCTTCACCATGATGGTCGGCCTAATAGCAAGAACAAGTGCTGATGGAGATGGCCTGGGTTTGATCTTTGTATGAGGACCCCTGACTTCACTCATTTATTCATGAGGCAAGCATGGGAATGGATACTGTGCTCCAGGTACCATGTTTGATATCTGGCAGGTACAGAGAGGAAACCTCTCTAAGCCATGCATAATCACTACGGTGGTAGGATGTTAAAACCACAGCCAGCACAGCTAGGAGAAGAAGCCCCTAAGGCTTCAGATTGGAGAGAGGGGGCTGGGGGCTTGCGGATGTCACCTGGTTAGAGCTTGTGGGATGTCTCAGAGGTTGCCAGGTGTACAATTGGGACAAGAGTTCCAAAGATTTTACATTCTGTTCTGGGACAGGAGGATTGTTGGTCCCCTCAAGGGGCAGAGAAGAGAAAACAGGAGGTGAAAGTGGAGAAGCAACCAAAGGCAGAGCAGGAGGAACCTTGGTGGGATGGAGCGTAGATGTCATGCTGTATGGAGTGACAATGTCCTAGTCCTGGTTAAGAAGGTCAGCCTGGCAGTAGGGTGGAGAACATACCTGAGGCACAGATAGGGAGGCCAGGGAGGCCTGCACTAGGCATCACCTGTCTGGATGGCAGGAAAGGATGGATCCAGACCCAAGTGGTAGCTCTTGCTCTTGAGCCAGTATCGAGGAGGAGGGAACCAAGGGTGACGTCTGAATCTCTGGCCTAACCCGGATGAGTAATGCACATACCTTCTCCTATAAGGTAAACCTGGGCTAGAGTCCAGGTGGGTCCGATATGGGCCAGGACTGAGTATGATAAGTAATCTCTCCCCCAACTGTCTCCATCCAAATCTCCCCCAACTAGCTCCATCCAAGTCTGGGCTGCTGAGCATGACAACTTTGTCCCTACCCCCAAAGTATTCTAAAAGCATGATAGCTCTAAGGCCCCTAAAGACACCTAGGTCAGAGGGGTGCCAAATGGGGACCGTAGGCTGTGTGCAGTTATAGATATGTCTTATATAATATTATGCAAATGTAAATTACTTGCCAAGATTTAAAATTGGAATGATTTCACATACAGACCGTGGTGTCTCGTTTCTCTTGGCCCCTAGTTGGACAGCTTCATTTGGCAGCTGGCAGGGGATCTCTCAGTTGCCATAGGCCCCTCCTGGAGGCGTTGTTCCCTATCTAGATTATTTAGTGAGAAGAGGTACCCCTCCTCTCCTTTATTTCTCAAAACATTACTTGTGAGGTAGGTGTGCCAGTTTATGGATGGAGAAACTGAGGCTTAGAGAGTCAGTCACTTGCCTGAAATCACACAGATTATGGGGAGCAGAGCCAGGATGAGGATCCAGATGTTCTGATTAAAGTATCAGCTTTATCTACATCACAGCTGCCATTCTCAGTATCTCATTCACTTAAGATTTTTCAATAGAGGTTAAGATTTTTCAATAGAGAGGTTAAGAGTTTATCCTTCCAAGAAATAGTTATTGAGCCCTTACTATGGGTCAGGCTGAGCTATATCCTGAGTGCTTACTTGGTATAAATTAATGCTATCCTTTCCTTGAAAGGGGGTTGTATGGTCTGATGTCATTAGGTATTTGCTGGCCTGAGATTCTGCTCCTCATTAGCTTTGGGTAACCGATAGGCCACCGCTGTGCTCGCAGGATTGGAGCAATGCCTGGCATGTGTGGGTTCAACACTGCACAGTGTAGAAAGAATCCTGCTCTATCTGTCTGGGACTTCGTGGGGCAAAGCCTAGAGATACTTGAGGTTCAGTCTTTCAGTCTTGAGATCTGTTCAAAGTGCAAAAGAAGGAACACTTTAAAGCTGTTAGTAATGTTCCACCTTCCTGAGAAAGAGGAACTTGGGCTGTTTGGGTTCAGGTAGGAGTTGCTGACTCTGACCATTCACTCTACCATCATAACCCCCTGTTCCTTCACATACCTCCAAAAGTTACGAGCAATAGGAGATCAAACTATCAAAATATACTTTAAAAAATAAGAAATTCATTTACTATTTTTATTTAATCAAAGATTAACTGTCAATCAGAACTTTCTTTAGCAAAATTTTACCACTGATAAAACTGATAGAATTCCAACCCCAAGAAACAGTCATTGTTGGCTTATATGACCTCATCCCAGGTAAACGAATTACTAGAACCAAACTTTTTCAAAACATTGGAAAAAGCTTGTGGTGGTACACACCTATAATCCCAGTGACTCCGGTGACAGAGGCAGGAAGATCACAAACTCAAGGCTGGAAGCAGCCTGCCCAACTTAGTGAGACTCTGTCTCAAAATAAAAAGTGAAATATGGCCTGGGGGTGCAGATCAGTGGCAGAACACTTGCAAAGCATGTGTGAGGCCCTAGGTTCAACCCCCAAGTGCTGCAAAAAAAAAAAAAAAATATCCCTACAGAGATGCTTGGGACCGTCTGTCCTAGAGGTGGACAAATGGTGAGTTTCCAACCTGAAGTTTGCTCTGGACCACCATTTAGAATACCTTGGTGGAGTCTAGTAGGAAATCACTGAAATCTGGGCCAGCTGTGGAGCTGGAGACACCAGTGGGCATAGTGGTCTTCACCCTAAGAGCAGAGGGATTTGGCTTTTGCAGCTGCTGAGTTAGTCAAGTTTCTGGAGTAGTCTCCATGATGTTGAGGCTTTTTTATCCCTCACATTTTATGCTTTGTCCAACAAGATCTGATCTCCACCTGCTTTAAGTTTGAAGTCTTTGAGTCCAAGGTGGTAGGATTTAAAAAACAAAAACAAATGACTCACTTATCTTTTAGTTTACATGGGGTTTCCTATTTTTTCATTAGACCTGGAGCCAAAAGTTATGGGTCCTCACTCCAGTTGTCCTACTACTAGCTGTGTGATCTTGGAGAAATCATTCCATTTCCCCAAACCTCTTTCTATTAATCTAAAGTGAGGGGGTTGGACTGCATCAGGGAAGACAAGCAAATAGGATTCCTTTTTCAGGTCAACTCTGATCAGCTGGTAGCAGCCATCTCCAGAGCACCATGCTGAGAATAACGCTAAGGTCATATCTAGGTTTATCAGCACAGAGGGGCATGATCCATTAGTAATGCCTGCCATTTGTCACTAGTTGGGAGGAAGGGGAAAGACAGTCATTCTTAGAAAGGATAAATTTTTAAGATTCTTCTCAGCACCACTGAATCACTGATTCCATTTTAGTAATTTATGTACTTTAGATTGTGTAAGTATTTGATCTTTTCCTGGAACAAGATCATACAAGCTTTGATCACAGCCTTGTTGGTTTTGTTTTTTTGTTTTCTTCCCCTACAGGAAAATTGTTGATCGAATTGACAGTGATCAGGATGGGTTTGTCACCACTGAGGAACTGAAAATTTGGATCAAACGCGTACAGAAAAGATACATCTATGATAATGTTGCTAAAGTCTGGAAGGATTATGATAAGGATAAAGATGATAAAATTTCCTGGGAAGAATACAAACAAGCCACCTATGGCTACTACCTAGGTAAGAGGCGCAGCAACAGCAATCATAAAGCTGAAGTCTGGGTAACAGTCTATAGTAGATCTGCTCCTCTCTCATAGCCACCACCTTCAGGGACATGTCACAACCTCCAAAGTAGAACCTGTTGTGTAACATCGTCCTCTGCCTCCAAAGAGTGTACTGAGTTGCTTTCTTTGAGTAAAATCATTTGTGGGGGAAGGTACAAGGGACGAGTGATCCTGTTAGGTCATTCTTCTACATGACTTTACCTCTCAAGGACAAACACAGAGAAAAAAGCAGAAAGGAAGTGTGTCTGTGGTGTAGTTTCAAATTGCTACTGAAGTTTGGATAGCAAGGATGGAGTGTGCTGGAGCATTCAGGGAAGGCTTCCTAGGGGAGGATAGCCTGGAAGCCGGGCCTTGAAGAATTGATTTAAATTTGGAGATGTGGAGAGCTATGGGGAAGATGGGTCAGTAGGAGGGGCCAGAGGCATGTGAGCACATTCAGTGATGAGCAGGGTTGGGATTTAAGACAAGGTAGGGTGGAGGAAGGAGGAAGGAGGGAGGAGTGTGGTGCAAACCCACTGGGTGCCTGGAAGAAACATTGAGGAGACAGGCCAGAGAACTGAAGATGCACATGCAGTCAGATTCAGGGAGATCCTAAGAGCAGGCAGAGGCATGTAGACAAGGTGTCTTGGGAACCAAGGAGCAGTGTATGTTGTGGTTCAAAGAATGATATGATGAAAGCAGAGAGGTACGAGCAGCAGAACGGCACTGTGTGGTCTAAAGCAGGGGTGCTCAACCTTTTGGCTTCCCTGAGTCACATGAAAGCAAGAGAAATTGTCTTGAGCAGCACATAAATTTATAACATAGTTAATGCATATACATAATAAGGGGGGTCAAAAAGAAAATTAATGCTAAAAACACATGATATTAAAAGATTTGGGGGGACTGTATTACTAGCTTTCTTGGGCTGTAGGTTGGACATGCCTGGTCTAAAGCCTGGGCTCTTCTCTACTTGCTATAATTGCACTAATGAGGCATTAGGGCCTTGATTATGAGATGTCTTGGAGAGACACAGGCTACAAGCATGCTGAAATAAAATGTTTTAAAGAGTATGGTAGGTCAGCATTGTTTGTCTAATGTGTACTGTTTGAATATGAAGAATGAGTGATCTGGAATGAAGCTCCTTCCTTAGCAACAAGTTTAAGCACTTCTGTGTACATCCTGCAGGAAACCCTGCAGAGTTCCAAGATAGTTCTGATCATCACACCTTCAAAAAGATGCTGCCACGAGATGAGAGAAGGTTCAAGGCTGCAGACCTCGATGGGGACCTGACAGCCACCCGGGAGGAGTTCACCGCCTTTCTACACCCTGAGGAGTTTGAACATATGAAAGAGATTGTGGTTTTGGTGAGATCAATGAAGAGCCTGGGCTGGGAAAAGACCAGGGAGAAAGCTACCCCCAACACCTTGTTCCTTATACCCAAAAGAGACACTTTTCAGCCCAAAAGGAATTGAAGAAGGACTCTGAAGTTGAATATCTTGAATATTTCTCTTCCCAGAATGTTAGTCAGGGCAAGCTAGCTGCTATAACAAGTAGTTCCCAGTTGAACTTACTTAACACAGTCCAAGTTTGTTTCTTACCTATCCAAGGTCCAGTATAGATGGTACAGCCAGATGGATCTCCTGGAAAGCTCCCCTCTAGGCACTGTCAGGTAATTAGGCTGCTTCTCTCTTGGCCTCTACCAACTTGTGGTTTTAGAGTCATCCTGGTAACAACCAGGTGTCTGACAAAGGAAAGAGAAGAAATGAAGAGAAAGTACAATCTAGCTTACTTTTCTGGCCAGGAAAAGATACATCCTTCCATTTATGTTCCAATGTCCTCTCCTTAATATAAAGAAACTAAAAGACACAGATGAGACATGTGCCCAGAAAAAGCAGGTTTAGTGAGTAAGTAGCTAGTCTCTGCCCATTTTTGAGCTTTGAAGGAATTAGAAAAAAATTCTGAAATAAAATACATTAGATTATTAAAACCTTATGGAAACTTAGGGCTGGGATTTAGCTCAGTGGGTAGAGTGCTGCGCTGCAGTCTCTGAGGCCCCGAGTTCAATTCCCAGCACTGCAAAAATGGGAGAAGGACCTGGCAATCCACTCCCAAGACAATCCCGAAGCACTCAGCCATTGAAAACCCTATGAGGGTCCCTATGAGTCAGATACCGACTCAACGGCACCTAACAACAACAACAACAACACATGGAAACTTAAAATTATGGCTAGAAAAGATACTATTCTTAACAATAGTCTCTGCAAGGTGAATGGATCAGACACTAGGCTTTGAGAGATGATTGTGCTTGTAAGGCCCCTGAGTGTCATTGCTTTCCATAGTGTCCTGTTGGGTCCCAAATGTCTTCATTTTCCATGACATTTCAGTAAATATCATCACCTGTTTCCCAGGCATATGTCCTGAGCCAGTTCCAACTGCTTTGATGCTGGGAAACAGGTGGCTGAAGCTTTTGTTCATAAGGATGTCCAGATTATTAGTTATCTGCTCGGTGGAGGAGTCCACTTTTGCCTCGTGACCGCCATGACCCCAAGCACTGTGCAGTGGCTGCAAAATTCATTTCTCTTTACCAGGCAAAATCCATTTAGTAATAGCTGATTTGCCAGAGGATGATGAAGATGGAATTAGTCATAGGTAGATTATGTGTCTTGGAGATTGATACTGTGCTCTTGGATTGGCTATTTTCTTTGACCTAGAATGCCTTTGAATTGCTGAGCTGATGGACAGTAAACTCATTTAGCTAATGACCCAGCCCACTCCCCAAAGAAAACCAAGTAAGCCAAATATACATTCAGACGTCAGATATACTTTTATTTTTTAACTACCTGCAGTTTCATATTTCTCTGACACCAGCTCAGTGTTCCTAGTCTGTTTAGTGCTGGAATCTATTTTTGTGATCCAGTGGTTCTCACAATGGATTCCTCAAGGGAACCTGGGAGTGTTGGGATGGATGGTGCAGATTGGTTGGCCAGGCAGGGCTTCCTGATGGAAACAGAGCACTTCTGGGTCGACACGTACATTTTCCCTACCCAGAAAGTTAGTCAGGGCAAGCTAGCTGCTGTAACTAATAGTCCTCAGAGACATTTCTGCTCTTGAAATTGTGGGTTGGGGAAGGAGGGACAGAAATGGCCACCTGTTTTTCATGGTAAACTAATGCCCAGGGAGGTAAGGAGCCAGGAGTCACCAAGCATTTGGTCATAAAAGCTGGACAAAAGAGGACATTAGGATTCTAGATTTACTGAGAGCATGTGGCCATCTTGTTTTCTGTTTCCTGTTTGCTTCCTAGGAAACCCTAGAGGACATCGACAAGAACGGGGATGGGTTTGTGGACCAGGATGAGTACATTGGTGAGTGCTGGCCAGGAGTCCTCAGCTGGGCTCGCTGGACATTCCTCACACACATTGCGTTGCTTTCCCCAGACGACTCCTTCAGCTGCTGCTGCTGCCAGTCTGATGGTGTCATTGCTCCCAGCAGTGGGTCCTCCAGGATGTGGGGGGTGTTCTAGCCCAATTTGTCACATCAACCCTACTGCTGCAATATCAGGGAAGCATTATTAAAGCCTCATTCAGCAGAGAAGAGGGGAAAGGCCGCCACCCAGCAGCTGGCCCCACCACTCTCAGAGGTTGTCTTTGTCATATTGCCGAGGATATCCTTTGGAAATGGGGTTGGAAAGCCTGAGATTTGCAGTGAGGCCAGAGCAGACAGGGTCAGGGGAAGACTAAAATCAGTCTGTAGGTCACCCTGGTCCAGAAACGCTGAGTTGGCACACTTGTGATCAGTGGAACACTTTATTTGCCTGAGCTTTCTGCAGTAAGGCAGCTTTTTCAGAGAGGTAAATCTTCCTACAAAGTGCACAGCTGCCCAATTATACGGCCATACAAGCCTCTCCTGTTCCGTCCTTTGACAGGGAGTAATGTACATGGCATTTTCTTCAGAAGGTCTTTGCTGAAGGAATAGCAAGGAGTGTGTGTTCAGGTCATTGTGAGCACTGGTGACTGAAACTCAGGTTAGCAGTGGGGTCAGACACTGGTTTGAGCCCTTCCTGGGATCACAGGACTGGTGTGGGCAATAAGGAGATTTCCATTTGATCCCCACCACCTGCTGGGGCACATGGCTTCAGCTTCAGGCTGCTGTCTCACAATAGCTCTTCTCTTCCCATCTCAGGGAAGTAAAAGCTAGAGAACCATTTGATTTAGGTGTTGACCTAGGAGGGGGAATGGGATAATTTTTGCACGTGTTTAATAGAGGCAGTTAATTACCTTTACATGTAAAACTGGAGCCCAGGTTGCCCTCTGTCTCTGGTTTTGTGGTTGTATTGTTCTGCTACCCTCTATGCAAGGAAAAGGACCTTCAGGAATGCTGAATAGAGTTTCTGCTGATTGTTATCACCATTGTTGTTAGGTGCTGTCAAGTCGAATCTGACTCATAGTGACCCTCTGTACAACAGAACAAAACACTCCCCGACATTGTCCCATGCCTGGCACTGTGTCAGTGCTTCTCTGCTATTCGTAGGGTTTTCGATGGCTAATTGTTTAAGGATTGTTTCAGGAGTGTATTGCCACATCCTTCTCCCATTTTTGTGGTGCTGGGAATTGAACCCAGGGCTTCAAAGCGCACAGAGAAGCACTCTACCAACTGAGCTAAAACAATCAGCCATTGAAAACCCTATGAGGGTCACCGTGAGTCAGACATGACTCAATGGCACCTAACCACATCTGCTAACCATTAGAAATTATATTTCGGTCTGAGAACTGAACACTGTTCCCTGTCTGTCATCGGTAACAGAGGTAGCTCTCACAGCAGTAATTAAAATGATCTTGGTGGCACTAGCTTCATAGAATAATGATGCTGACAGCTACCTCATCAGTGCAAGCAGCAGAGCCTTCCTGTTGCCGGGCCCATGTAGAAGAGGAGCATCCAGAGCTGCTCCCGTCTCACAGTGTAGTGGTAATCGAGTTAGACTGACAAAAAAGACTGACTGATAGAAACAAACAACAGTATGTTTTTGATTAATGCTTTTGATTAACAGTGTGTGCTTTTTTGGGGCCTCCTGAACTCTGCATTGAAATGGTACAAGTCTGAGTTATAGAATCACTCCATTCTATCTGCTGGGCAGAGAGGGAGGGGCACTGTGCTTGAAAATCGAATTTTGGGAGACCTATAGTTAGAAAAGAGCTGGGATTTAGCTCAGTGGGTAGAGCGCTGTGCTGCAGTCTCTGAGGCCCCGAGTTCAATTCCCAGCACTGCAAAAATGGGAGAAGGGCCTGGCAATCCACTCCCAAGGTAATCCTGAAGCACTCAGCCATTGAAAACCCTATGAGGGTCGCTATGAGTCAGATACCAACTCGACGGCACCTAACAACAACAACAATAGTTAGAAAGACCCAATGTATCGACTTGTCTAGCAAGTGACTTCCTTGCATTCCTGGGGCAAGGATGAGTGGAAACTAGTGGTGGTGTGGTGGAGTGGGAATTAGGAGCACTAGAATTAGGAGCCCTGGCTTCCCCACTTAACTGTGTGACCCTAGGAAAGTCATGTAATCACTCGAAACCTCAGTTTCCTCATCTGCAAAATGCAAATAAATAGCAATTGTCCTTGCTGATTTGGATGAAGCTCAACTTAGCTAACATATGTGATACCTCTTTCTCAAAAACAATGTGTAAGCACTAAGTGCAGGTTTGCTTTGTCGCTACCTTGTAGCCAAGAGTCTTGCCTCTCTTTTTCCTTTATTCACTACCTGCTTCTTCCACCACCTGACTTTTTCTCTTACACTGAAAGTTTATTACAAAGAGTTTTTCCCTATGTTGAAACTGTATTGCAAAGAACATTTTCCTGTACTGAAACTTTATTACAAAGAGATTTTTTTTCATTATTAATTTTTTTCCACCTGACATTTCTAAACTGTGCTTCCATGAAAGAGAAACAACCCACAGGGTTTCTAAGTCCAAGTGACAAAAGAAGTGATGTATAAATGTTTTCTTCTTTTTCCTTTCCCTGCTATTTTGTAAAATGGGGATAATGACCTATTTTACAGAATCGTTATAAGAATGAAATAAAATGATATGTGGTTTTGTTGTTGTTGTTGTTGTTAGGTGCTGTCAAGTGACCCTATGCTCAATAGAGCGAAACATTCCCCAGCACTGTGTCATGCACATGATCTTTTTGGTTTAAGCCCATTGTTGCAGCCACTCTATAAATCCATCTAGTTGAGGATCTTTCTTTTTTGTGTTGACCTGCCCCTGTCCCATATATGATGTCTTTCTCCAGAGACTGGTCCCTGAATAATATGTGAAAGCTCTTTGGAAATGATATAAACAACAACAGTAATGAATGTAGAGGTTAAGATTGGGTTACAAGCAGAGCACCCATCTTCCTAGACAGCCACAAGCTCACACAAGCTGTGGGTTGCAGGCTAAGTCTGTAATTTCATCTGTGATATGGGAATAACAGCAGCATCTACTTCATAAAGTTGTTAAAGAAATCAAATGAGAAAACATATGTAGAACATTTTATATGTTCTCTGGACTACAGAAAGTGCTCAGTGTTCGTCATAATTATTAGTTTTCACTTTTATAGTGCTGATTTGATATGGAGGCTTTCACATAAATAACCCATTTCATCTTTGTTATAACTATAATTTATCAATTATTACCTCCATTTTACAGACAAACTTAAGGCTCAGTCACTGAGCTAAGGAACTTAATCCTAGTCACTGAACCAAGTCATAAAGCCGAGATTCATCTTCTGGCTTCTAACCTGAGGTCTTCCTGTTCCACTACATGGCCTCACAGTGGATAAATCACTGCCTTATTATCCTCAATACACTGCCCACTAGCAGCTTGAGTTAGGTCTCTTCATTGTTTATCACCCTTCCAAAAACTCAGGGGTCATGTTTTTTTGGCTTTTACCTTTCCACTTGTCTTTCATAACCAAGTACAACCTTCTCTTTTAGCGGACATGTTTTCCCACGAGGACAATGGCCCTGAGCCAGACTGGGTTTTGTCAGAACGGGAGCAGTTCAGTGATTTCCGGGATTTGAACAAGGATGGGAAACTGGACAAGGATGAGATTCGCCACTGGATTCTCCCTCAGGATTATGACCATGCCCAGGCTGAGGCCAGGCACCTGGTGTATGAGTCAGACAAGAACAAGGTAGTTCCCATGTTTGGAACCATTAATTAAAGGGAGACACTTTACATAAGATTGGTTTTCTTTGCTTCTTTGGCAATAACATTGGCCCATGTGGCTATATCTGTGTTGACTTCTCTTGCCCCGTAGTACAGACCTATAAACTTGAGCCAATACTATTACAACCCACAGCCATGAGCCACAGACTTACGTGAAGTTGTACCTTCTAGGACTGAAGAACCAGTAGCTTTGTTTAATGTGAGCAAGACATGGATTAAGAAGTAAACCTTGCATGTCTTAAGACAAACTTACTCATGTATTCATTCAGTCGCCAAATACCAGTGTTTAACATACTTCTGTGATACATCAGGCACAAGGGAGCCCATCCTATGAAAGCCCAGATAGTCTCAGGCAATTTCCCACTTCTGGCTCCAATGTCAGTACTTTATATCTGCGGATAAGTATCCAAGTGATTAGGGGATGTGGGGATAGCTTACTAGTAGAGCACTGACTTAGCATGTAGAAGGCCTTAGATTCAATCCCTAGCACTGAAAAAAAAAATCCAAGTAAATAAAGAATAAGACAAAAGTCCTGCCTCATGCCCCCCTTGCTAATTGCCCCAAGGGCCCAGGTTTTCAGAAAATTAATGTAACCATTGTGTACTTTCCTACCTTCAAAGGGCTTGCTTCAGATTACACATAAAGGGGAAGCAGAATTCTTCAGGGCTTGCTTTGGGAATGCCTGCATTGCTTATAGACACATGGATTCCAGCCTCTGAATTGCCTGGGGACCTCCCTGATATACTTAAGCATAGCTTTTATAGAAAGAGGCTGCTCTAGTTTGGAGTTTGACAGTGCAGCAATGGCAAATAAAGGAGGAACCCAGAAGCTTCTGAATTATTAGACGCAGCAGTTAAAATGCTGGAAATCAATGAAATAATATAGACATCATGCTAAACAATAGACTGATAATTACCAGGGCTACTCTGACAGCTCTTCCCTCTCTCTGCAGGATGAGAAGCTAACTAAAGAGGAAATATTGGACAATTGGAACATGTTTGTTGGAAGCCAAGCTACCAATTACGGAGAGGATCTCACAAAAAATCATGATGAACTTTGATAGACATCATCCTACTGTGGCGACTGTCATAGGCTTTCATTTATTGTCTCGGGTGGTTGCTACAATTGTCTAATTTACAGCAGTTGTATCCCCAAAAAAGAAAGTTTATACCTCAGATTGGGATAAAAATTGTTTTTCACTCAACATTTACTGGAAAACAGTCACCACTATTTTTTCAGTAAGATTTCTCTGAAACACATTAAAATCTTGGTAAATTGCAATTCTCTATGGGGATATACTGCTACAACATGACTTTTTTAGTTTTTTTTTTTTTCACCAAACTTAAAGGGGAATAAAACTATAAAACTTGAAAAACTCTGTTACTCATAAATTGGGTGGGTTGGGGGGGGACAGTATACAGAGTGACTGCTATGTATTTTAACTATCAGATTTTTTATATCTGCCACTGTTAAACAGTTGGTGAGGGAAAATTCTGATGAAACTTAAATGGCATTGTCCTAAGTAGGCTTATTTCAGGGCAAGTCTAATATTTTGGATTCTTCCTTCTTGACTTTGTACTCTGAGCTGTTATAAGTGGTATATAAACCTCTGTGCATTCTTCTGTATGGACCTGCTAATGTGCATAATAAATCCACATCTTTGGTATTTGTTTATCATTAAGAAGTAATCAAGAAAGATAATGTGAATGAGAAAGAAATTTTAGAGGTAGAGAAAAAGGAATGTCAGGCATTTGAAGAATTATAGGAACATGACAAATGCCTTAAATATACTCGAGAGCTTTTTCTTGGTTTGTAAATGAGATAGATTTGATCATTGAAACAGTGACTAGAAATACAATCTATTTCTTCAATGATCCTGAATTGGAAGAGGCTGTGGGGTGCTGGGGAAGCCAGATGTAGTGGAGTTCATCCAGCAAATCTATAACCTTTGGATCTGCCCCCAGGCTGGCTTACAGTCACCATGAAAT
This sequence comes from Pedetes capensis, assembly GCA_007922755.1. Taxonomy (NCBI): domain Eukaryota; kingdom Metazoa; phylum Chordata; class Mammalia; order Rodentia; family Pedetidae; genus Pedetes; species Pedetes capensis. Next base: position 233,028 of record VMDO01000809.1, read on the forward strand.
CAGGACAAAGTGACCTTCTGAGCTGTTGAATGAACTGGCAGAAATGACAATTACAGGTTGAAATTTCACCTTGTAAATAGGAAGTGAATGAAATAAAGGATTCCCTTGAGGATTTTCCACTGTGTCGTGTGGTGTTTCGCTTCTCGGATACTATTTCTGATACCATTATTCATACAGAATTAAACGGTGAAAGGGGATTCCATAAATAAGCTTAGAAAGGTCTTAGGGGTTTAAATCTAAATTTCCCTCTTTTCCCAGTGCTGCACCTTGTGTCATAAAGACACTGCTCACCAGATTTAGTGTCCATCTGCATAATCCGGCATGATTTCATTTTGGGATTCTTAATGGTATTTGCAAAGATCTTTCTTCCAAATGAAGTCACGTGTCACAGGTTTTGGGAGTTAGGAGGTGGATATACCTTTTTGAGGGGCCACCATTCCACCTACTACACCATTTGACATCTTGTTTGTATTTTGCTCCTCTTCCCCATGCCACAGTGCAAACTCTGTGAGAGTAGCAGGCTGGTCTATCTGATACATTGCTTCTCAGGACCTGGATCATTGGCGTCTAACATACAATAAATTCCTGGTAATTATTTGCTGGACAAATGAGAGGCTGGTAATTTTAGTCAAAGAAACTATTCACCAGGAAAAAGAAATCCATAAAAAATATGAAAATAGGTAATGTCCACTGGATGGAAAGGTAATTTGGCCATGATTCCACACTGATTAAGTGGCAGGGCAAGAACTCAAATCTAGGTGTTTCTAGCTCCCAAATGTAATGTCATAAGCATTAAATTGTACTGCTTCAAGTCTCTGATTCTCAGATGTTTTCCCTTTATTTCTTTTCTCATCCACACCATATGATTTTTATGTGGTTGGAAATGAGAATCACTCTTTCTTTTTACCTAGAAATGGGCTTATACTTTTTTTTTCAAGCAATGAAAACCTATCTTTGAGAAAATGAGAAAATAATACTATGTAACTTGATTATAAACATACTACTTTTATAAGGTGCTAACATTTTTCCCTGCAAAAGTGAATCCTATTTGATTTATTAAGTTGTACATAGTAGGACACTAGATATATTTGGAGCATTAAGTTTTTCCTTTCAAGTCAGTGCACATAAGAAGAGTAATCCTCAAAGAGACTTGAGCTTCTGGGGCAGAATTTAACACTATTTAAAGAAAGAAAATCTTAGCCAGGGGACATAACTGTTAACATGGTGATTTACAAAATCTTAGATTTCTAATAAGGTCTGACTGTTTCAAGGAAAACATATTTTGTTTCTAGGTAACATTTCAGGTCCGATTATGAACAAATGCTACAAAATTGATTTGTAATGGGAAATACTGTAATGTCACAAGGCATTATTTAATGCTTAATGTGACTGAAAGCATTAATTGCTAGGAGCCATATTCTGTCTAAGCAAAACATGAGCACACATTTTGTACCTCTCCTCTCCTACTGTAGGTTTTCAAATGAATTTGAGTGTAACAAAATGTGGTTAGAAAGTCTGCAATATCTGAAGGTTTTCTTCACCTGCTTGGATTATTGCAGTTGGTCCCTCATTAGCACACACAAGTCATATCTGCTCAGTACTGCCCAGCAAATAGAATCAACATGGCTACTTGTTAGCAGCTCAGCTAAAACATCTTGTGGAGGTAGAGTGAATGGCTGATGACTTCTCTTTAAGTCCCTCTAGATTTACTTAGTCACCTTTATAATAACATCTGAACTTCCTCCAAAAACATGCAATTGAGATTTGGCTCTCTCTGTAGTCTTAAAACAAGTTTACAGTGCTAGAATTTCTCACTGAAATCTAATGAGTGCCATAATGTTCACTGCTTTGGCTCACACTGAAGTATTAAAACCTTGAGCGCTGGAAAGATGATGTCATCAGCACATAAACTCAGGAGATTTACCCAAATTTCAGGTTATTTCCAAAGAAGCCATCCCAACTCTCAAGTCTGGCAAGACCCAGAGGACACGCACTTGAGGCATAAGGCACCCTGCCACCCCTTGTGCCTCACTGAACTCCATAATTTTTCTCACATAAAATATAAAATGGTGTCTGATTCCCCACAGAAACACATAAAGAAAATTAATGTAACAGTTGTGGATTTTCCTACCTTGAAGGGGTTCATGGAGTGGCTACACGTAAGAATTTCATTTCTTCTACAGTAAATACTAGTGGCTGTATACAGCCACAATGCCAACACTTACAGGCATTTCTCATGCAGTCCTCACTACTGCCCTATGAAGCTGCTGCTCATAAAAAAAAAAAAAAAGATAAACTGGGTTATGCTGCAGTGACAAACAGCCCTACCATCTCAAGGCTCAGTTTTTTGCTTTGGCAAAGCCAGCTGTTGTATGGACAACTGTCCATGGCAGCAATGGTGTGGGGGTTCAATAGTGAATCTCGACATCCACCCCTATACACCAGAAAGCCAAACACAGGCAATTAATTGCTGCCACCTGAAAGTTAGCTGCATTAGTCATGCCCACTGGCCACAACTAACTTAAAAAGAACAGAAAAGTGCAACCCTACTGTTGAAAGCATTGGTGAGCAGCGCCTGTGGTTACCACAGCACTATTTTCTCCATTTCACAAATGGGAACTATAAAGGGAAATAATACCCAAAGTCACACATCTCATAAACAAGGTGACTAAATAATTGATTGCCCAGACCATATACGTTTGCCAATGAAAGGAGTCAGTTTTAATAACTCCCAAACCCTGGGCCACCTATATGCTCACATGGGGATTTAGGACTCATTCCATTCTTCCTCTGGCTGTGCTTCTCCATAGGTTAAGCAGCCATGATCCAGAGGGTTCTTCTGATTCAGAGGCAGAGCCACTTCATCTAGGCCAGGGTCCAGGTCTCCAGAACTCCATGCTCAAATGAGCCCAAGCCTCTTCCAGACTCTTGGTTGGCCTATGCCCAAGGTACCTCTTCCAAAGAGCGGGCAAAGTGGCAGCCTTATGCACTTATAGTTCCAACAGTTAAGGGGCAGTTATGGGGGGGGCTCAGTTTGATCATGAAAGGTAGAATGTCGAACACATTGCTATGGTATATGCTGGAACCTAAGACCCAATATGATAGTAATAACAGATAGGATCAATAGGAGGTGATTAAGTCAGAGGATCAGTACCTTTATAAAAGGGATAGAAGGAATTAGCTAGCCCCTCTCTTTCCCCCCATCTTTTCTGCCACCATGTGAGGACACAGCAAGGAGACATCATCTTGGAAGGAGAGAGCGGCCCTTGCCAGACACCAAATCTGCTAGCGCCTTGATCTTGGACTTCTCAGCCTCCAGAACTGAGAAGTCTCTTCTCATAAATTATCCAGTCTAGTGTATTTTGTTACAGAAGCAGGAACAGACTAAGACACACACCTGCACAGAGCCCACTGATAGGAAGAAAAGTGGTGGAGTGACCCATGAACTGTTTGCTATTTTTCCTTCTACCCTAGGGGCTATAAGTATTAGGAATGGATCTGTCATATTGCTGGGACAACCAGGACTGTCTTGGGAGAACTAAGACATGTGGTTCCCCTGCTTAGAAGGCAGATCCAAGGCACAAAGCCAGGTCTCACTAATGGTGCGCCCCATTCTCTCAATCATCCCCCTACATAGCCTCTGATTTAAGAACCTCTTGGCAAAATCACCATTACCATCACCACATATTTTAAAAACTGGTGGCAGATCATAATGTAAAGAAAAACTTCAGGACAACTGTGAAGAGATACAGAGTTGGTAGCATGGAAGAAGGGTCCAAAGGCCAGGCTGGATGCAAGTTCTAGCTCTGCCAGCCAGGAGTTCCATGCTCTCAGCAGGTCATCTTCCTCCTGAGGAGCTTGTCCTCATTGCACAGCAGGGATAACAACAACAACAACAACAACAATAATAAAATACCCAGCTCTCAAAGTAGTTATGTAGACAAGATGAGATAATGCATGTGCAAGACCCTTGAGGACTGAAGTGATGCACAAATACCACAATTAATTCCCACTGACCTTCTTGAGCAGGTCAAGTGCCAGAGATCAAGAAGATTGACAGTACCTAAAAACACCAGGCTGCTGGATAACAGCCTTCACATTTAAGAATTACTGTGTAAAGTATATTTAATACCTCACAATTAATCTTAGCAAAACTAAATTGTTGTAATAGCAAAGGAACAGCACTTAGTATTTGTTTATATCATGGTGAGGATATTCTATTTATATGTGGCAGGGATTTGGAACTCAATTCTATAGTAGACCAAGAGCCTTTATACATTTAAAAAGTCCTCAGGAATCCAATTGGAAAAAGTCACTAGAGATGTTTTTCAGATGAGGAAACTGAGGCCCAGCTAGATTAAGCTCACATTTTTTCCTGATAGGATAAGGCAAAAGCAAGCCTTGGACTAGAACCTCTTCCCCTGCCTCCAATCATCATCATTAAAGTCTCCACATTCTCCTATGAAAAATGGTGACAATAACATCTACTTTACAGAACAGTAAAAAGAGTCAATTAAGGTCATGACTACAAACCATTTTGTATGGTCAGCACTCAGTAAAAGGCAACCATTTTTATTTACCATACCAAAGTATGGTCTTCACACATTTCAGCATCAAAGATTTATTTCATTCATAAGTTACTTTTTGGCTTCATCCTATGACATCAGTGACTGACTGAGGTTATGTATTTAACAAAACAGTGTCAAAAGTTCGTTGTTTTGTTGTTTAAAATATATGAAAGAAAGGTGTTTTTTTCCTACCACCAAAGTTCGTATCTTCAAAAAAAATAAAGGTCATGTGGTTATTTACTGAAAGCTGATGCAATTAAATGAGTCATATCAAATGAATGACCCCAAGCCATGACAAGTACGTGGCACAGTTGGTAACACATAAGAAGGAAAGAATCATGTTGGATGCAAAGAACCGAGCAGTTGGTCAGAAGGTCATGAATGGGGTTCCTTTATGAGAAGGGACGCCTCTATGGCCACTAGTTACCCTGAGTCTGATAATTGTGCAGGTTGGAGAGGTGATATTAGTGTAGTGGTTGAGAGCATGGCTTTTACAGTCTGGCAGCCCCACTTAGGCTAATTAATTCTACTTCACAAACTTCATTTTCTTCTTCTTGTAAAAGGGAGGTTAGAGCAGTACCTGCCTCATGAGGTAATTGTGAGCTTTCTGTGAGATAACCTGGATAAAGTACTCGGCCCCGGGGCCAATACAAGGAGGTTCTTCATTGATGGAGTTAGATGATTGTTATAAAAAAAAATTTTAAGGGATTGAAAACCATTTTAAGAGCCAAAATATATGCTAAAGAATGAAATAAAATCGCATAGAGAATAATCTCAACTTTATTTTATGACATGATCAATTCCATATGCAGTGTTTACAGTTCACACTGAAGCTGGGTTCATCAGCTTCAAGAGGCCTTTCCTGAAGTCTTCTGGAAGGCCTGCTGGCTTGCTGGTTCCTGGATTCACAAAGACATGGACTGAAGACCCTGTGGTACAGGCCAAAGTATCAAACTGGGCCAATTTAGGATGGCCAAAGAAAAAGCCATCTATGAGGTCACTGTGATCTACTGAAGGTGACTCCTTGGAGAGCTTAGGTGGAAATAGAGCCAGTCGGTAATGCACACTGGAGTGACCCACTTTCTCCACAGCTAGGGCAGCCACTGGGATCTGAGGGAAGCTGATGGGTGTGTGGTAGGTACACTGATTGGCCACCATGAATCCCACCATGGGGGAGGCCAGCAAGCTGGTTTTCAGGCCACAGTACCTAGAAGGTAAAGTCACAGTGCTTATTCCAGGTTACCATGACATTCTCCCCCAGTCCAAAGGTACTGTGATTCAGTGGTTGAATTATTGTGTCTCTGACCTCTGCTGCTAGATTTTAATCTCTTCAAGGACAAGGTGTATATCTCATTCATTTTTTAAGTTTGCCTAATAGAAATGAAGTGGTATTTGAGATAAAACTTGGAGGTTGGACAGAACGGTAAATAAAAAGCATGGTATTGAGTTATGGCCCTTCCTTCCTCTCTATCAGATACTCATTTGAACATTTTCATCACATTGTCTTATTTTGTCTTTTCGTTCTTCTTTCTTTCTTTTTTCTTTTATTTCATTCATTCATTCTTTCTTTATAGCACAGGGGGTTGAATGCTTCACTAGTTAGCTGTTGTTGCTATAGCAGAAAAACCAACCTAAACAAACTTAAGAAGAAAAGATATTTGCTGGGGGTTCACAGTTAGAGGAATCAGTCTGTAATGATGATGGGGAAGATTTGGCAGTGGGAGGAGGCAGAGCCCATGGCAGATGATTTTGTGACTTGCATCTTCATGAGCAGGAAGCAGAGACAGAGAGCTTGGCTGTGGGTCTAGGATAAAAACTTCCAAAGATCCACTCCTAATGACATCACTTTCTCAAGGCTAAGATAGGCCTCCCAAGTTCTAAGACCTCCACAAACAGTGCCAGTAGCTGGGGACCAAATGTTAAATCACATGAGGGACACTTGTATTCAAACCATGACAAACCCAGGGTTTCATACATGCTAGGCAAGGGCTCCACCACTGGGTACCAAACCTGGCTCATTTTTTATTATTTTGGGACAGTGTCTCTTAAAGTTGCACAGGCTGCATCTGGTCTCAAATTTGCCATCCTCCTGCCTTAGCCTCTCGAGTTGCTGAGATTACAGGTGTGCATCATGGCCCCCAGCTTCTTTTCTTCAAAAATTTAAGATTGACCATAAATATTCACTTTAAGGGAACATTATTAGTTGTGTAAATGTCTGACCACAAAGTTGCTCACTGAAGATTGTTTATGAGTGGAAATCAGAAACAAGTGCCAAGTCTCCTCTCAGAGAGGGCACCATGAAGGTCTTGTGGTCAGCCACATTCAATACCCAACAATATCACTCATAATGACATTAGATAACATTCATTTACTGACTGGAAACCTGTTTAATGAAGAAAATCAGTGGGGCACCCTGGCGCATGTCTGTAATCCCAACAATTCAGGAGGCTGAGGCAAGAGGTTAGAGAGTTTGAGGCCAGAGGCAGCCTGTGCAATTTGGCAAGACACTGTCTCAAGGTAATAAATAAAAAATAAATTTTAAAAAGGAAAGGGCTGGGAATGCAGCTTAGTGGTAAAGCACTTACCTAGCAACGTGTGAGGCCCTGGGCTCAACCCCCTAGTACTGAAAAACAAAATCAGGTTATAGAGCAGTAAATATTACACCATACAGTCTCACCTGTAATACAATAACATACTGGTTTATGTCCATTGTTGTTGGTTGTTGTTAGGTGCTGTCAAGGAGGGGCCAATTCATAGTGACTCTCATAGGGTTTTCAATGGCTGATTGTGTCAGGATTGCTTCAGGAATGGATTGCCACTTCCTTCTCTTGTTTTTGAAGTTCTGGGGATTGAACCTAGGTCCTCAGAGAGTGCTGAGCTACACTCTACCCACTGAGCTAAATCCGAGCCACATTCGTATAAGCAAGAAGAAAAAAATTCTAAATTGCATTGGTAGAGAACTACTGAAAACAATGTGGAGTCTATTCTTTCTTTCAGTTTGTATAAATGTTCCAAACTGAAGATCTGCCTTTGAAATAAGAAAAAACAATTTTTTAAAGGACTGAATTTCACTAAGAAAAAAATTAAATCACTCAAGAGGTGAGTAGGCTGGAAAATGAGGTCTTGATGAGATTGTCCTGGCTGCCCTGTTCAGGAAACTTTCCTCATGAACACTATGAGAGGTGTCTTCTTTCAAAAGTATCACAGACTAGGTGGCTTATAAACAATAGAACTTTATATCTCAGTTCTGGAGCCTGGGATGCCTAAGATCAGTGCACCAGCAGATTAGTGTCTGGTGAAAGTCTACTTTCTGGTGACATAATAAAATGTATGGGCCTTCCAAAAAAGGGCAGCCCTGTTCCTAAGACAAGATAACACATGGAACAATAACACCAGCTCACTATGGCCAAGAACGCCATGACTGAATCCTGACCTCGTTATGCACCCAGAAATGATCTAGGTCAGGAAGCTGGTACCGACAGCACCTCCCTGCCCCTTAACTGCAAAAATTCTGCTTCTGTATATCTGCTTCTTTGCCCTTGAAAGTCCCTTAAACTACCCTATAAAAACACTGACTGGCCCAGACCAACTGCTGTTTCCTCCAAGTCCACTCTCAGGACTAGGGACAGCTGACTGGCCAGTCTGTTAAAGCTTCCTTCTGCTCCTGATCCATTTGTGTCTTGTATTTTTCTGGGTTTGAGCCACTGGGTACAACACTGGTTCATGGACAGCCATGCCTGGGTCCTCACATGGTAGAGGGATGATGGAATTCTCTGCGGTCTCTTCGATAAAGGCATTGATCCCAGACATGAGGGCCCTGCCCTCATAACATAATTGCCTCCCAAAGGCCCTATTTCCAAATACTCTCACATTAAAGATTTAGTTTCAGCACATAACTGGTAGGGGATGCAAACATGCAGTTCATAGCAGAGGGAAAAGAGAATCAGAAAAGAGCCTCACTTTGCAGCCTGACTCCAAGGCCCAGTAAGAATCAAATTCTCTGGTTTCATCTCTGGAGCCTCTCTGTTGCTATTGCTTTTCCACCCTCTTCCACAATTTTCCTGTTTCTGTTAGAGAGCAGGCAAGAAATAAATAGTGCCTCTTCTCACCAGGAGAGTAATATTTCATGAGCTCCTTGTTTGCTATGTGAGCCCGGCCACAATGCTTTTAAATAATTGAAATGCAGGAGTGCATTTAAACAAAGCCATCCACTGAGCACCTGGTTGCGGCAAGCCTGTACTGGGTACTTAATGCTTTATATATGGTTTTAAAAACAGTCCTGCAAGGCAGCTCTCATTTTCCAGGAAAGAAAATAAAGCAGAGGTTGAATAAGTTTCCCAAAGCTTGCATGTAATAAGTGGTAGGCTTGGACCCAGACCATGGGCTTTCTACATGTAAGTTCACATTCTCTCCCCTGTTCCAGATTTCTACATTTTAGTCCAGCAGATGAACTGCATTTTATTTTCTCTCTCTCTCTCTCTCTCTCTCTCTCTCTCTCTCTCTTTCTTTCTTTCTTTCTGGCAGTACTGGGGGATTGAACCCAGGGCATATTTGTTTATTTATTTAGTTTTTTTGTTTATCTGTGGCACTTAGGGGTTGAACCCAGGACCTTGCACTGGGCTGCACCCTCAGCCCCCCCCCCTTTTTTTTTTTTGAGACAGGATCTCACTAAGTTGCACAGGCGGCCTCTGGCCTTGAACTTCTGGTACTCCTGCCTCAGTCTCCCATGTGGCTAGGATCACAGGCATGCACCATGGTGCCTGACTGAACTGCATTTTTTAAAGAATGTTTCTGTACCTTTGAAACGGTGTCATTATATTTGGACAATACAATCCACATTTGCAAGTTCACAGACTGATCTGGTTAGGTTGGTGGTAACAATAGGATTCCCAGTGAGAATTTTTTCTATTGTTATTCTTCCTCTAGGTTCTATTTTTTGTCAAAGTTTATAAACGTGAACTTACTTTTATAAAATTAAACAGCTGCTCAAGTCTTCTTACCAAAAATACACACACACACACACACACACACACACACACACACACACACACACACACAGAGCAATTCTCTGGATGGCTATACCATGGCTTATCATCTAGGTCAAGAAGTTCTTAGAATGAATTTGCTCATTAAATGACCTCTGCTGCTCTTTGTTAGATGCTGAGTGCTATGGCTTGGATATATGTTCCCCCAAGACCCATGTGCTAAAGGCTTGGTCCACAGGGTGGCACTATGAGGAGGTGGTGGAAACCTTAAGAGGCATGGCCTCATGGAAAGTCCTTAAGTCATGGTGGGCATACCCTCAAAGGGAACTGTGGTACCCCAGTCTCTTTCTCTTCCTTTCTGTATCCTGGACCATGAGGTGAGAGGTTTTGCTACACCACAATGCCACACGCTCTCACTGTAATGTGCTACCCCTGCCAGGGCCCAAAGCAATATAGGACCACTTGATTATAAACTGGAACCTCCAAAACCATGAGCTGAAATAACTTTCTTCTCCATATGTTAATTGTCTTGGTTATTTCATTATAGTAATGTGAAGCTGACTAATACACTGAAGATACATCTTTGAGCAAGAGAGAATTTCTGCCCTCAGAAGTTCTCAATAAAAGTGATAATGTGTGTCAGTTCTTGCCACACCCCACCCCTGGCTAGATGCTGCTAGCTCATTCCTTTCTGGCTACAGACAAGAAAAATGTCAGGCTTCTTCCTTCCACTCTTTCTTCCCTCTGCTCCTTTCCTTTTATTCCTTTCCTCAACAAACCTTGTGCATCTACTACATTCCGGCACTGCTGGACATGGAAGAGTGAACAAGTGAATAAGATGGTAATGGTCCCTGACCATGTGTGGCTTTAGTCACGAGAGGAAGCAATGATCAGAGACAATCCCATACAATGACATGGATGCAATGTCATGGAAGTCATGGGGCTCTGTCAGGTCAGAGTAGGGAGTATACTCCAAAAGGAAGACCTTCAAAGAAACGACAGCTTAAAATGAGACATGAAGAAAATGTAAGAGCTGTCTAAGTGAACAACAGGAGGAAAAGTCTTCCAGGAGATAAGACATATATGAAGGTTCAGAGGCCAGAGAGAAAAGGGCACATCCCGGAGCCTGGAGACGTCTCCACTGGCTGGAACACAGACCACAGAGAGGCGGGGAGGGGAGGCAGGAGCCAGACTGCGAAGGGTTTTGTTAAAGAACTTGGATTTTATCCTGGGGCAATGGGAATCCAATAAATGTGTTCAAGAGAGAGGCAAGACAGGGATTTAGTAAAATGATCAATGGCTTCCAATTAAACAATGAGATCCAGTGGTGACAATAATGTCTGCAAGCAAGAGCAGTTAGGTGACTCCTCAGACTGGCAAACAGGATGATTATTTGGAGGAGGGTAGGCAAAAACTGGATGGGTTCAAAAGAGATTTTGAGGTAGTCTGATGATGTATTAGATTGGAGAGGAGTCTTCCAGGATGACCTGCAGGCTTAGGCGAGGTCCCTGTGGAAAGAGGGAAGGTGGGGGTAAGCTTGGGGTGCAAGTGAGGATGGAGAGTGATGGCTGAAGTGTTGAAGAGAGTGAGTTTAGGTGCCTAGGAGGTTCTAAGAAGTGGTGAACAGTAGGAATAATATGGATGACTAACATTTCCTTAGCCTGTACTGCCAGAACTTCCATTAAGCATTCGACCTAAATTTTCTTGCAGGAGATGTTGGGATGTGTGGATCTGGAGTTCAGAAGACATGTTTGGCTAGAGATAGATTCTGAGAGGTAGAATTGTTCTAGAATCAGGGTCCAGGCAGGTGATATAAACATTCAGGGCTGGCTGCAAGTAACACAATGTGGTGGGCCTGTGGCAAGCTGGAAAACAAGTGTCCACTGTGACACCAGACAAATTCAGACTTTTGAAAACTACTGGGCAGACAAACTCATGAGTGGCCTGCCTAGGTTTGTCTTATGGGACCCTCATTTGTGATCTCTGTGTGAAATGACAATCGAATCACAGTAGAAGGAGACACTGCTTTTGTCGTTGGGTGTCGTTGAGTCGTATCAGACTCATAATACTGCTTTAATTGTGTAAATGTAACTTCTCCCTGGTGCTGTATAGTATGGCAAGGGGCCTGGACGCTTTTCTCCCTTCCCATTCAGAGCTTGGGAGGAAGAGAAATTTCCTGTTGAATTGGACTGAAACAGAAGGACTAGGGTGGCATAAAGTTTCCTTGTTAAAAGGAGAGACCCTAAGGGAATGAAAGTTCCCCAACAGATCCTACACTGAGAGCCTGGAGTGCTGGCACAGGGAGGGGAGGCTCCGTCCCCAAAGAGTTACCTTCTCAAGATAATCTGGCTAGCAGCTAAATCTGCATATTTTCTGGCTTTTGTTTCAGCTCTTCCATAACAGATGAAACATTGCCACAGGGTAGCTAAAAGAATTTTTAGAATTATTTTCTTTTTCCAGTTTGACCAAATTGGTACTTGGGGCAGGGCTTCACACATACTTTGCAAATGCTCTACCACTGAGCTGCACCTCCAGCCTTGTTTTTTAAATTTTTTATTTTGAGTCAGGGTCTCACTAAGGTACGCTGGCTGCCTCTGGTCTTGAACTCGGGATCCTCCTGCCTCTGCCTTCTGAATCATTGGGATTACAGGCATGCACCACTATGCCTGGTGCCCTTCATCAATTTTTGTTTCCTAAATTTCAGTTATAATACAGGGAAAAGAAAGCTGTGGACTAAGAATGTGATTGTCCTTTATACTGCCTAGGAGAGAATATAGAAGGGGCTGAACTTGAGCCAAGGGAGTCAGCTCTCCACATAGAAAACAAGCTTTTAAATAAGCTCCTAGGTGAGGAATTATTGGGATGTAACAAGCAACTGAAAGTGTCCGATTCTGATGTTGCCTAACCATCAGGTAAGTTTGACACTTCTCTTCCATGCGTTCCTACTTCTGATTCAGGAGACTTTAGAAGAAAGGAATGTCAGACTTGGAATATTCATTGTGGTTCATGTAGTACAGGGGCCCTCAACCCTGAGGTGGACAAGAATCTCTGGTGGAAGCTGTTAAACACTCAGATCCCCACCATCTTCCAGGGCCTCCTGACAAGTCTTCAAGGAGAGCTCCAGGCAGCCTTATTTTAACAAGTCCCTGGTGACTGTGATGCACACACCTGAGCATGACAGGTTGTCCTCTAGGGCTACCCACTCAGATAAGGGAACAGCCCAGAGAGACAAAGCAAGCTGCTCACAGTCACACAGCTAGAAAAGGGTCTGTTTACATAGTGCTTTTCAATCCAGCCCCTTCAGAATGGTTTTTCACTTCCTCTATCCCCACAAACTTAGCCCCTGCTTAGGCTTAAAGAGCAAGGAGTCACAGAGTGAGAGGGGACCTGCCCATGATCTTATCTGACTTGTCTCCAGCTCTAGCACCTGGGCTCAATCTTACCTTCTACCCTCTCCCCCAAGTTTCCACCTCCTTCAATGGATCCATAACCAGGTTCTGCCTGGACCCCAGTCCTGAAGCCCTACCTTGGTGCCACCCAGGCCTCTGGTCTGTGTGAGGACACAGCCCCACTTGTCTCTGGAGGTTGGAAGTGAAAGCGCCTGTCAGGTGATGGGAGGCCAGCGGGCAGATGGTACTGGCACACCTTTCAGAGGGATGCAGCTATTTTTACCACTTGTCATAAATAGCTGAGAATGGACCATAGCTTGTGGTCAGTTACCTGAAATGCCAGGGCAGGAAGCTGACAGGAAGTCCGTCCCCATACTCCCTCCACTAAAAATAAATGCATGCTTGGCAGCAGGAACCCGTGACAGTGCTGAGTCCTTAGGGAGCATCCTGTAGGCAGCTGAAGGTACATGAGGCCTTGGGAGATTAAGATGAAGCTGACACTAAAGAATGTACTCTGTAAATAATGTCTTCAATCAAGCCTAGGAGGATCTTGCTATCACAGAATGCTTTTGGGCATAACCCAGGAAGACTAGTTGAAATAAATTATACACCAGTTCCTATGTTAGTCATGTCTCTTAACACGGTCATGTGGCTTAGAATATTAGCTTAAAGCTTCCAGTCATTAGGTCTGGGTTTGAATCATAGCTCTGCTGCTATGTGAGCTCTAAGACATTAAACGTCCAAGAGCCTCAGTTTTTCGCATCTCTAAAATGGAGATAATAATACAGATCTGCTAGCATTTTGTTACAATTAAATAAAGCATTGCATATTTTACGTGTCCTGGCTGATTTATGGTGGCTAACAATTTTTGTTATTATTGTTGTTTGTTTTTTCAGCTTTGCAAGCAGTCTTGGTGCCTAGGGATAGAAACATTTTCTCTATGGGCTAGACACAATCCCTGGTGTCAGTGGTGGCTTTCAATAAAGGCCACTGTTTTGTTCCTTCAGGTGGCATTGACGACCATGGGTACCAGCAACAGGGAAGCAGAGCAAAAGGGAAAGAAGCCAAAGGATGAGGTACACTTCAGGAACTTCAGGAAGACCGTGAGGTGCTGCAAAGAGGAGAGGCAACGTGGCCAGCAATGGAGCCAGAGGAAGTCTAAACAAATATAAATTGCATATTAAATATTTGTTGTTGTTATGTGCTATCCAGTCAGGTCAGATTCATAGTGGTCCTCATAGGGTTTTCAAAGGCTGATTGCTTCAGGATTGTTTCAGCAGTGGATCACCAGGTTCTTCTCCCATTTTTGCAGCACTGGGGATCATAACCAGGTCCTTAGAGAGTGCAGCATGGCACTCTACCAACTGAGCTAAACCCCAGCCCCATATTAAATATAGAATATAGCTAATGTTTACTGCATTGTCTAACAGGAATTTACTCAGGAGGTACAACAGAAGTCTGGCTTGGTCCCTTGGTGCAAACGATTCAAGCACAACCAATTTGTGGAGCTAAGATCTCCTTCCCTGATGTGTCTGTCAGCTTGACGTGCGGTAGGGCTTGCATGTTGCTCTGATGCTGAAAGATATGCTGCTAGTATTTCAGGTATCAGCAGGGTCACCTATGGTAGACAGGTTTCAGCTGAGCTTCCAGACTAAGACAGACTAGGGAGAAGGACCCAGCAGCCCATTCCCGAAACAATTAGCCATTGAAAATCCTATAAATACTAGAGAAGATTGTCAAATATTGTTGTTTGTTATTAGGTACCATTGAGTTGTACCCAATTCATAGTGACCCTCATAGTGCTTTGTTTTGTTGTACATAGGGTTGCTATGAGTTGGACCCAACTCAACACCTAACAACAACAACCATATTCTGAGGTTTGGTACTGGTGATACCACAGTGAAAAGAGGCTCTCTTCTCTGATGGATCCTACATTAATCAAAGAGAGATGATGTCATATAGTTTATCATCCATAGAGTATATGTGCTCCACAGGAAAGTGGTATAGATGGTTGCATGAGATACTGTAATAAAGAAGCCTGGCCTAGCAGGAGACAGATGGAAGACAGACTTCCGAGGATGAAAGGAGGACCATGGACAAGGAGGGAATGGTGATGAGTGAGTCAGGGGAGGGAGGCTGATCATGTTCAGATTGGATTTTATCCTGACAAAACAGGGAAACGTTCTGCTGGGGTCAGGTGGTGGTGTGATCATGTTTGTATGCCAAGATCAGCCCTCTAGGAAACCGACTGGTAGAGACAGGATGGATTCAGAGACACCAGTGAGGAGACTATTGAGTTGGTAGACAGCAGCATGGAAGATGAAAGTGTGGCTTCTAGAAATACTTCTAGGGGGAGATTGAAGGACAGACCCCTGGGCCTTGCCTGGCAGACCAGCTTCCACCTCTGACAAAGGTCAGAGTAACAGCAGTAACAGCATTAGAGCAAGAGTAGGTGCCTCCACCAGCTCCTTGCAGTCTTTGAGGCTATTGAGAAAACTGTGGGGCCTTCACAATAAAGGAAGAGCACACTGAGTAGATTCCACCTCACTCACCCACCACTCTGTGCGGCTATGCCCAGACTCTTGTCCTACCTCCTATCTGAGTAGGATTTTCAATCTAGCATTTTCAAGCACTTCAAGAAGAATGTTATCACAAGCCTAGGGGAAATGACCACACAGATAAATACATTTATATGAAATGTATAAGTTGCTTTACTTCCAAAAGGGATCGGAGGCCATTAAGATGAAAATGGGAAGGAATGTTTTTGACAATCTCACATTTTAAACAACCATGACTTGAAGAATACTGAGGTTTTATTTCCCCCCTTTGATTATTTTCATGTTGCTTTTTTAGCACATTTTGGTTCTGTTTACAGGACAAATAATATAGATAACAAGAAAAATTTCTCAAAACTAAATTCTAGCAAGATGTGAGATGGAGCAAAAATCTAAATAAGCCTTTACCCCATGCTGTGTTTATCTTGCCACTCGGCAATATAAATACCAATATAAAAAAGTAAAAATGATATTTTAAATCAAGCTGCCTAGCTCCAAATTTAAGAAGCTAATATAATGAGCCAGCAATAATTCATATTAAGAAAGTGCCCAGATCCAGTGAACTACAAATCATTGCTTCTGCAATTTTCATTGCTTATGCATTGGGTTCCAAAAACGAGGAAAATAAAAGGAATGAAAATCATCTGCTCTAAGAACAGAACAACTTCTTTGCAACAGTGTTCTCATAGGAAGTTCATTCTGGTAAATCAATGTCAAAATGACAAGAAAATCCAACATGTCTCAAGAGGCACAATATATAACAAGCAAAAAATTCCAAATCTGTGTTCAGAAACTGAATAGGAATCAGATGAAAAATTCAGGACAAAAAAAAAATGAAGGATCTGAAACAAATTCATTAAAACATTTTGAGTAGAAATAAGAAGACCATGACATTATGCTCAATTAACAGGAAAACATAACCTTAAAGGGTATATGCAGCAGATGATGACCTGATTTTTCAGATGTCAAAAAGCAGAATCAACCATGAAAGATAGCTTTGAACAAGAGGCTACATTAGATAGAAACTTCGAAGCTACACTACAGATATCACAATCATTGTGCTCTTTGTCTTTGCTGAAGCAGCTCTCTAAGTAGCAGATTTCAAAGAAAGTTATCTCAGAATGATGATTACTAGGGGGTTCAAGACATTGAAATTAAGCAGGTCAGGGGTCTGTTCATCATTCCCAGGCTGTCTGGGAGAAAGTGAGAACAGAAGCTAAGGTGCGTCTGGGCGATGCTTCTCACATCCCCCAGCATTCAACCTGGGGCTGTATCTGGCAGTCAGTCATGGACAAGTCCAGGATAGTGTGAGAAGCAACAGTTCAAAATGCTGTTTTGAATCACCACCTGGCAGACAATTATTAAAATACACAAAGAACGATTTAGAATCCCAAGCATGGCAGACACAACTCTGAAGATTTCACATCTAGAGAAGGCAAAGTTGGAAGAGACAGAGGATGCAGCTTAAAGAGTTTTTCTTTCTTTAAAATCACCAAGTATGATGTTGGAAGTTGAAAGAACTGGCATCCAGGACGTCAGAAAGAGGTGCCTTAGTAAGTCAGGTCTTCAAGCTCAGAGGATCTCCAATTGGTCCTTGCATTTGGGTGACTTTTAAAGCTTTTTTTCTTTTTTTGGACAATACTAGGGAGTTGAACCTAGGGCCTTGTGCATGCTAGGCAAGTGTTCCTCCATTACGCAGCACTCCAGCACTTTTTTAATTTTTTTTTTTTATTTTGAGGCAAGCAAGGTCTTGCTAAATTGCACATACTGCTTCCAGCCTTGAACTGATGGTCCTCCTGCTTCAGCCTCCTGAGTGACTGGGATTACAGACCTGTGCCACCACGCTCAGCATGCTTGAAGGCTTTTCTGTCATTTGTTTCTTCCTGATTTTAAATAATTAATTCAATTACATAATTAATGCAAGTGTACTGTAGACAATTTAAATTCTCCTTTCATCCATAACTCAGAAAGAATCAGAATAATACTTTGATATACATCTTTCCAGATCTTTTAAAGAAAGACTTTTATTCAAATAAAACTGAAATCATACTGCAGTTTGCATTCTTCATTCAATTATATATCATGAACTTGTTTTCATCTAATAAAGACATTTCTTATAATGATTGCCAAGTATGCTACTTTCTGGTTAGTGATGTTATTTAATTAATCCAAAAGCAATTCCAATTTTTTTTGTTTTGAAATATTTTCAAACTTACAGAAAAGTTTGCAATGATAGTACATTGGACTCCTGTATATCTGTTATACAGAATCATTCCTTTCTAACATTTTGTCACATGTGCTTTATCATTAGCATTTATTATTTCTGAACTATTTGAGAGTAAGTGGTACATGCCCTGACACTTTCTCCTAGATATTTCAGTATGTTTTTCCTGACAATGAGGATAGCCTCTTCCATAACCACAGTATAGTTGCTAAATTCAGGAAATCTAGCATTTGTCTAATATTTGTAATCTAATCTACAGCTTGTATTCCTAGTTATGTCAATAAAGTGCTTTGTTTAAAAAGAAAAGAAAGGAAGAAATTAACTTTTTTTTCCCAGTGCAGGATCGAATTCAGGATTATGTATTACATTTAGTTGTCATAGCTCTTTGGTGCCCTTAAATCTGGAACAATCCCTCAGTCTTTTTCAATTTATGATGTTGACTTTTTTTGAAGAATATAGGACAGTTATTATACAAGTATCACTTAATGACCTAATATGGGCTTGTTTGATGACTCTTCATGGTTAGACTCAGTTACAAATGTTTTCTGAACACCTCTAAGTACTGGTAGGTCCTTAAGTGCTACATCCAGAGGCTTGTAATGCCCATTTGCCCTTTATCAGGGCAAATTTTGGTGACTTGATTAAGGTACTTATGGTCTAGTTTTTCTACTGAACTGTATTTTCCATCATATATGTGTCTGACTCATGCCATGGTATTTTCAGTTGCATCAAATGGTTGTGAAAGCTGGACATTGAACATGGGAGACAGGAGAGGAATTGACACTTCTGAATTATGTTGCTGGAGACGAATACTGAATATATTATGGACTGCCAAAAGAACCAACAGATCTGTCCTAGAAGAAGTACAACCAGAATGCTCCTTGGAAGCAAGGATGTCTAGACTGTATCTTATGTATTTTGGACATGTAGTCAGAAGGGACCCATTCCTGGAGAAGGATATCATGTTTGGGAGAGTGGCAGGTCAACAAAGAAAAGGAAGACCGCCAACTAGGTGGATTGACACAGTGGCTGCAACAATGGGCTTAAACATAAATAAGATTGTGTGCCTGGCACAGAAATCAGGGAGTGTTTCTTCTGCTATACATAGGGTCACTATGAGTCGGACTTGATTCAATGGCCTCTAACAACAACAACAATTTTTTTTATAAGCTGGGGATTAGCTCTGTTGGTAGAGCACTGCACTCTCTGAGGACCCAGGTTCCATCCCTGGCATGGCAAAATAATGGGAGAAGAAAGTGACAATCCACTCCTGAAGCAATCCCCAAACAATCAGCCATTGAAAACCCTATGAGGGTCGCTGTAAGTCAAACCTGACTTGATGGCACCTTACAACAACATGCTTTTTTTTACTGGGGTAAAATATGAATAACATAGGATGCTGAGGGGCCTTGCATATGCTAGACAAGTGCTCCACCACTGTGCTACATCCCTAGCCCTTGGTTTTCTTGAGAAAGGGTCTCACTATATAGCCTAAGCTGGTCTTGAAGTCAAGATCCTCCTGCCTCCACCTCCCAAGTACTGGAATTCCAGGAATATGCCACTTTGTGGAAAGATGTTAAGAATATTTTAGATACTCTCATCCTCAGATACTGTCCTTGATAAATTTTCTTCTCCACCCACCTCCCAGTGAAGCACCTGTGGATGATTCTCACCAAGGCAACATGTTAAGCCCTCCAATTAACTCCAGCTCTTTCCCCTTTGCGTCTCCCTCATGGAGGAAGTGTCTATAGTTACTGGCTCTCAATCTAGTTGAAGAAATGCTGATCTGAATGATTTCTGGGAGCCATTTCTGAGAAAATTGCCATAATCCTCCACAACATCAGCCATCCTTGCCCTGGCATCATATTCAGTTCTGAGAGCACCTTTTAGTTCTCCTCAGGCCTGGACTCTATTCTGGACATCAAGGAATAAAAATGAGCAAAGCAACAGTGCCTTCCCTTGAGCGACTTACATTCTGTCAGGAGAGACACAAATAGGTACCTACAATGCAATATAGTAAATAAAGGCAATGTGACAGTGCACATAGACAAGGCACAGAGTATTATGAGAACTCAGATAAGCAGTGCATCTCACAGCTGGAGTTGAGATTCATGCAGGTGAGCAAAACAACAAGACTGTGCGCATGTGCATATGTCTTTAGGGAGATGGGAGTGGCTAGAGAGCGTGTGTTTTCACATAGATAAAACATCAGATGGGGAGACAGGCTGGAGGGGCAGCAGGGGTGAAATACAGAGGCCCAGGACACAGGATCTTGAACGTGGCCCTGCTGAGGATGGGGCGTAAGCTAAAGATAGGATGACAAGGCTTGATCGATCCCCCTGGCAGTGGCAGGGAGGTCAGGTCTGAGGGCAGCAGACCAGTTAGGAGGACAGTGCAGTGGTCTACTGAGAGAAGAGGCTGGCCTGAGCCAGGACAGTGGGAACAGGAGCAGTGAGAGACAGCAAATTCAAGAAATGTCTAGGAGGAGCCTGAGTGTAGGAGTGAAGGTGAGGGAGGTCTCCAGGGTGACTCCCATGTTTCCAACTTTTCAGAGGAAAAAAATCATGAGTGATATTACTTAAGTTGGTTTTTGCATCAACTCTCTCAGATAAATAGGGCCAATATTACCCTCAAATTACAGATTATTAAACTGAGATTCAGAAAGTCAATGGCACAGCAGAGATATCAAGTTCATCCTAGCACTTGTGCTAATACATACAAAATTATTTAAAAGGCTAAAATTGGAGGATTATATGTAAAGTCGTTGACTGTGTGGATCACAACAAATTATAGATAACTTTGTGAAGAATGGGAATACCAGAGCACTTAATTGTACTCATGAGAAATCTGTACATGGACCAGGAGGCAGTTGTTTGAACAGAACAAGGAAACACTGCGCGGCTTAAATTCAAGAAAGATATCCATCAAGGCTGTGTCCTTTCACCATACCTTTTCAATCTCTATGCTAATAATGCAAGAAGCTAGACTTTATGAAGAAGACATGGCATCAGGATTGGAAGAAGATTTATTAACAACGTGCATTATGCCGATGACACTGTGGATGTTGGAAGTGAAAAGAATTTAAAATATTTGCTGATGGAGATCAAAGAACACAGCCTTCAGTATGTATTATACCTCAACATCAAGAAAAAAAAGGCTTAAAACTGGATCAGTAAGCAACTTCATGATAACTGGAGAAAAGATTGAAGTTGCCCAGGATTTTACATTACTTGGCTCTATAATCAACACCCACAGAAACAGCAGTCAGGAAATCAAAAGATGCACTGCATTGGGAAAAGCTGTTGCAAAAGACCTCTTTAAAGTGTTGAAAAGTAAACATGTCACTTTGAAGATAAAGGTGTGTCTGACTCATGCCAT